>VMBQ01001959.1:71870-86344 GCA_007657795.1 Dreissena rostriformis
CCAATGAAGTAGACACTATCCATTATAGTGATGATGAGGATGATGAAAGGGAGTCAGATTTGTATAAGATTGACCGGTTTAACTCCAGTATTTTTCCCCAAAGATCACAGTCTGATGCTGAACTCACACGGCGCGATATTCAGAACATTTTAGCAGGAGCTACCTCAGCTGATAACTTTGATGATCTTGACTCTGAACCGCCACTGTCTGGAAAGCGTGTATCAGAAAGTGCCCGTGTCTTCTTTGATCTTTCTAAAATAGACCAAGAGATTGAAAGTAGTATAAGCACTGCTGCAAGCACAAATACATTAAAAGATATAAGATTTAGATTACGAATGAATCAGAGTCCCTTGGAGACGATTCCACAGGATGAGATCTTGGTGACAAAAAAGAAAACCA
This sequence comes from Dreissena rostriformis, assembly GCA_007657795.1. Classification (NCBI taxonomy): domain Eukaryota; kingdom Metazoa; phylum Mollusca; class Bivalvia; order Myida; family Dreissenidae; genus Dreissena; species Dreissena rostriformis. The sequence goes on from VMBQ01001959.1 coordinate 72,270, forward strand.
AAGTTACCTACAGCTCCCTGAGCACTAAAACATACTCCTCTGACACTCTTGACGATATAGAAGAAAGTGACGACTCCATTGAGGCAGAACATGCTGAAACATTGCAAGTGGAACATTATAAAAGCTACTACAGCAAATATCCTCTTACTCTGAATGTAAGTCAGAACTCAGGAGATAATCACGCATCGTGGCAAAACAAGCACAATTTGAAATTAAAGTATCAACAGTTTTGTAATGTTATGGAGAAAAGTATTACAGAATTGAAGTGTGCAACAGGATCTGCTGAAATCAAACCTTTAACAAAAATTAATGAAACCATGGTCGAGGCATGGAACTACAAAGTATATGGCAGAGATTTGGCATATGGCCTTTGTGACATTATACGAAACGAAAGTGTATTAAGTCTTTTGATAAAAAACTGTGAAAGTGCGTGCAAGGAAATATTAATTGCCACGACATCCTTGCTAGAACAGGTTATGTCTTATCAGAACCGTGTTATGATTGCAGAGGAAGGACTTGAGGTGGTGGTGAGGATGACCCAGAAAAATATTGGAGACCATGGCCTGGCCATGAGTATGACCGGCATTCTTGAAAATCTCTTCAAAGTCAGTGAAGAAGTGTCTAAACAAGTTATAGAGTACGGTGGCCTGGACACGATTCTTCACTGGAGTCGCAGTACAGATGTAAAGGTGCTACGCAGGTGTGCTAAGGCGTTGTCGAATCTGTCACTGTTTGGTGGTCCAGAAAATCAACAAACAATGACTCATAATAAAGTACCTGAATGGCTTTTTCCATTGGCTTTCATGGAAGATAAGCACATAAAATACTACGCCTGTCTTTCTATAGCAGTTCTAGTTGCAAATAAGGAACTGGAAGCTCAAGTTATGAAGTCAGGGACGCTAGAACTTGTATTACCGTTTGTGAGCACAGAGAAGCCAGATGTGTTTGCGCACAGTGACTACAGTCACCAGCAAGGGCGGGACCCAGTTTGGCTGGCAAAGCTGAAACCACTGCTGTGTAGCCGAAGACCCGAGGCTCAAGCCCTCGCAGCCTTCCATTTTGCCATGGAGGCGTCAATCAAATCAGAGCAAGGAAAGAATGATGTAAGTGTTTGAATAGTTCTGATGCACAGTAAATTTAAATTTAATAACTAAGTCTATTTATACACAGTGATTTTGTTTGCTCAGTTAACAGGGATATCAGGACCCCTTACCGGGGCTTACTTAAGCTGGCACCAGCTTGGGATGTCCTTGGCAAAGACGCTCTGTTAGAACATGAAGGGAANATCCTAACACTAAAAATTCCAATAACCCTTCTGACAGGATGAAGTATTTATTTTATCTTGTTTAAATGCTTTGAACGATTAACAAGGAGATTGTAAGTATTGATATCAAATCTGAAATAAATTAATATGCAAATGTGTGTCACTGATACAACTTGTGGAATTAAACTGAAACTTAGACACATTCAAGTAATGTCCAGTTAAAAGATACTTTTCTGACCTTATAAATTCAAGTACAAGAATTCTAGTTTTAGCTTTAAAACAATGTCATAAACTTCCCAATTTGGCTGAAAACCATGCTAATTTGACTGGTATTCCCAAATTATTGACAGAGGAAGAATTGCAGTTTTATGAATATTTGTTTTCACTATAATTATAAGTCTGTGGCATTTGTAGATGATTTAAAGTATTAGAACTTATAATCAGAAGTTTAGTCTAGCTTGACACATATAATTTTTTGCTGCAATAACTATTGTATGTATGTGATTAAATGTACATTTGTAAATAAGGACGGACTTTTGGGGCAACATTTTTTCTCTGGGGGCAAGTAGAGATTAAAATTAACCTGTCCTCTGGGCAAGTTGATGTCAAATCCTTGCATTATATACCTATGCCAAATCTGGTTGTTGTATTTTTTCCCAATTTGAAGGAAGAGGTTTTATCCTTGAATACAAAATATTAAAAAAAAATGAAATGGAAGATTACATGAATTTGTTATGCTTTGAATATGGGTAGAATATTGTTGTGGGTAAACATTTTACAATAAAATATCTTTAACCAATGTCATGTTAGAGTTAACATTTTGATAATTAAATGTTTTGTCAATCCACAAAGGCAAATTTTTTAAGTTGATAGTGTCAAGATCTTTGCCAATCGATGAAAATATGCTGAATATACGTGTAAAGAAAAGTGTGGAACATGTTTCTGATGTACACCTTATTTTCATGTTGCATGGCTTTTATTAAATCGTACGCTGAGTGCAATTGTAACATAATATTATGTCGATTTTGGAGGTGTAATATATGCTTTACTAGTCCAAATCAATGATTAAACCATTACATTTTTGGGTCATGATAAAAATTAGATATCTGGAAATCTGATCTTGAAGTATGTTAATTTGATTCGGTATACATGCCATTTATATGTAAATGATACACTGGTGTGCTTTAAGCCTTATAACTTTGGAATGTAGTGTTAGAATGTAATTGTGATCTATTTGTCCTCAACATTATAATATAGTGTTTTTTACTACGAAACATTACAGTTTGTGATTACCATATAGTAGTCCAGAATGCATTTTACAAACTTCAAGTAAAAGTTGAATATTGCATTATTTTATGTATAACTTCAGGTTTTTTTTCCCCTGTTTGGGAAGATAGCCCATGGCTTTGGATTTGGGAATTTTATCGGCATTTTCAAGAAATTGGGAAAATAAATTCAGTAGCCTTCTTTGGTAGCACTTTTGTACAACCATATATATTGATATAACTCTGTATAATAATTCAAATTAAAAGATCAAAATAATATAAATCATTATTATGTACTTTGTTACATGTAATTGAAATAAAATTGTGATAAAATAATCATTAGACACTCCTAAAAAAAAAAAAAAAAAAAAAAAAATTTNTATGTATAACTTCATAACTTAACATCAATAAAAGTGCAGCCATTTATGCTCTTGTGATGCCAGAATGTACGCCAAAACGATTACTTACTGTCTCACTGATTTATATGCATCCACCCATGGTCTGCTTAGCCTGTGAATTCTTGATGACATTTTCAACCAGAGATATCATAATGTCCATAAAAGACTGTGTGTTCATTGGACAGCAGCAATTAAGAAGCAGAATTCCAAGAGACTTCCAAAAGCTCTAATAACACTGCAAAATTGTGTAAATAAATTATGTCAAAGCCATTTTCATGTGCTGAAATATTTTCATAGAAAATGTTGATTGTTCGCACGCCGGATAAGAAAGGATTACAAATATTCGTGGAAGTCGGTTTCTTTGAGCGCTTTTACTTGCAGGTGTTCTATGACATCGAAGTGGTGGAGCCGCTGCGCAAGGTGGCCAGCAGCCCCAATGCGGTGGCCTCGAGGCTTGCACGCGAGGCTCTTCAGCTGATTGGCGAGGACATACCGCACAAGCTCTCACAGCAGGTGCCCATATGGACCACCGAGGATGTAGCGCACTGGGTGTCACAGGTAAGTACAGGTCAAACCTGTTTGTTTACTCTTGATGATGAAAAACCTTAAGCTAAAACGTAGTATTTTTTTGAAAAATTTGAGAATTCTTCCAGAGTTGGGAAAAAAAGTTACCTTCCTGTTGCATTGCGGACACCATATCTCCTTAACCATTATCACGGCCGGTAATCACGGGCGCCTCCTCATTTTTGCGATGCATTAATAAATGAGCCAATGCTACTTCTGAGCAGGCGCTAATGACTGGATGTTTTGAATTTTCACGGATAATTGTTCAGCGTGAGAAGATTTTATATGTTGGGAACGTGTGGACCTTTATAAGTTGTGACATGGTTGTGTTTTTGAAAGCAAATCGATGTATTTTGCCTGTGTGACGAGATAATTTCCTCTCGATTAATTTGCTTAGGACTTGAAACGATTGCGTTCAACATACATGTATACTAGTTGCTGCATGTATAAACACCTTGGCTTTTTGCAGATCTAGTATATAATTTTGTATATTTCCAAAAGAGATGGAGCCAATGCCAAGGAGGTGGCGCTAATGACAGGAGGTGGCGCCAATGACAGGAGGTGGCGCCAATGCACGATATGTGAATCATCACATGACTAACGTTTGATAGATAATTCCTTTTTCATATTTCTTTTTAGTTTTCAACGTAAAAACTTAAACCCAAATCTATACCGAACATATCCACATTCTAAAAAAACAAAAAACAAGATGTAAATCTGTAAATATATAATTAACCAACTCAATTAAGAATTCAGCGTTTGAATAAAACATATTGTACGACATAAAAATATGATATACTCAATAAATCCAATAACTAATTCTCAACATTCTCAAAATATTTTAACAAATGTGTTTATACAGTAAGATAATTCACAAAATAATTAAAAGATGTTACTTCTGCATGAAACGATGAGTTGTGTCCCATAATCCAAATGCTTAATTTGCGAAAAGGCAAAAGTAAACGAATCTCTATGAGGCTCAAATATGTCGTTTGTTCCCACTAACATCTCCAAAAAATTAGGATAACTCGGTCTTTAATCGTTAACCTTTTTTTTAATTATACTCTAGTTACTTTCCAGTTTTACAGTACATGTATATGCAATGACAGAAATCTTCAAAATCTCTCTGCAACACATGTTTCTTCATAATTATGTAGACTTTAATTTTTCGATTATATTTCATTATGTTCGAATTAAGAAAGAAGATCAAACACTCAACCTGGAATACCACACAAAAATTTGTATGGTCGGCACTGAAAATTAAAATAGCTGAAAATGTGCATTGGCGCCACCTCCTGTAATTAGCGCCACCTCCTTGGCATTGGCTCCATCTCTTTTGGAAGAATGCAAAATTATCTATTAGATCGACAAGAAGCCAATGTTTTGTGCATGCAACAACGTGTACATGCTCAAAGAAATGGTATGATGTCGTTAGCGATTTCATTGGGTGGAAATTTGCTCGTCACAAAGGCAAAATACATCGATTTTCTTTTAAAAACTTCACCATACCACACCTTATAAAGGTCATCATGTTTCCGAATGGGTTGTTATTATATGTTTCTGTACATTTATGGATGAATTAATCTTCCCTGAATCACACTTCATTGCCCGATCTGTTAAATAATGTGAGATATGTTGAAAAAAACATATAAAACCTACGCACTCTGTACACTTATCCGTGAAATGTCAAAACATCCGGTCCTTAGCGCCACCTCAGAAGTAGCATTGGCTCATTTATTAATGCATCGCAAAAAAGAGGTGGCGCCCGTGATTACCGACCCGGACCGTGATTATATACAGGCAGTTTGGACAGATACTGCAGGACTATGTGGTTATTATTGTTGCCAGTGGGAAATTGTGAGTCACATATTTGTGCAGTGGTTTTGGTCAAAACACTGTTCACAGTTTAATTATCACTGAATGGATCTCATAAACAAATCTCAAATAAAATACTACTTTTTATAGTTATTTTTTGTTTGCTTACTTGTACATAATGTGAGCTTTTGGGATCACCTTTAACCCGTCTTGTGTGTTTCCACATGGGTAATTCCTTAACCCTTTGAGGGCTGGAACCGGATTTTGAAGGCCTTTGCAAACAGTTTGGATCCAGATGAGACGCCACAGAACGTGGCGTCTCATCAGGATCCAAACTGTTTGCTATTCTGATAGTATTCTTTGAAAAAAAATCGAAGAAAATGCTAATNAGAATTATCTTTGTACTTTTATCTTTAGAATGGCTTGGCAAAAATTTTAAATTTAATTTCAACCCTGAAAAAGTCCTAACATAAAAATTTCACCGTCACACATCATGTTGGAAATGATTAGACAGGTGCTCCCAATATGCCAAAAAGTGCATAAATAATCAATATGATTAAGGTAACAACTTAACTTAACTTTGCATAGCAGATCAGCTATTTGTATGCCCCCGGTAGGGTGGCATATAGCAGTTGAACTGTCCGTCAGTCTGTCCGTCTGTCTGTCCGTCCGATAACTTAAACATTGGTCATAACTTTTGCAATATTGAAGATAGCAACTTGATATTTGGCATGCATGTGTATCTCAAGGTCAAGGTCAAGGTCATCCTTCAAGGTCAAAGGTAAAAAAAAATGTTTTTCAAAGCGGCGCAGTAGGGGGCATTTGTTTCTGACAAACACAACCTTGTTTTGTGTTGTTTTTTTGCAAATTGGGAATTATTGCATCGGCGGCTTCGAGTATGGAAGAAAAAAATCGCCTTAATGATGATGCATCATGCTTGTTTATCTAACACATAGTTTACTGCCATGATATCAGATTGGATTTGATGACTATGCTGCTCGGTTTGACGAGTGCAAGGTTGATGGGGACATGTTGCTGCAGATGACAGAGTCAGATCTGGTAGAGAGCATCAACATGGTGCCGGGCATGATCCGCAAACGGTGGGTCTTGAATACATTGTATGATTAACTAAGGTAAGCATGATTGAAAAACCATGAGTTTTGGTTTTCATTGAATGATTGACTTAGGTTGGCATGATTGGGAAATGGTGAGTGTTGGATTCTATTGTATGTTTGACTTATTTAGACATAATTGTGAAACATTGAGTGTTGGATTCCATTGTATGTTTGACATAGGAAGGCATAATTGAGATACTTTGAGTTTTGGATTCCATTGCATATTTAACTTTTGTAGTCAGGATTGGAAAACAGTGAGTCTTGGATGCAATTGTATGATTGACTTAGGCATATTTAGAGAAGGATTGAAGTGGTATACATTTGAATTTTTACCACTCAATATCTTAAATAAAACTTGATTTTAATAATCAAACTCATTCTATGCAGGTTTCCTATAAAGTAGTGTTACAGAAGATAGAAGCAACACACTGAATGTCTTTAATGTTGCATGAATTGGATTTTTAACCTCTCAATATCTTTAAACAAAATTTATTGTAATAATCAAGCTTATTGTATTGATTGTTCAATAAATATTTCTGTTTGTTTTCAAATCTTGTATCCACATTGGGATTGATGACAAGCTTTTGTAATGCACAGGTACAGTAGACTCTGCCAATAACCTTATTAATTCAGAGCTATGTATAGGGAACTCCAACACAACTCACTCGCCTATATGACAAATGTCACGTACGCATGTACATGTACGTACATGTATAAAGCACCACGCTCACTTTGGGAGTAATCTATATTAGTCGGTATGGAATGTTTTCTGCTTTTAATCGAATAAAAACACATTTTTCGAAGAATACGTTAAACATAAACATTACATGAGTACAGTTATCACATGGTACATGTAAATGTATATGGTTTGTTGTATTCTTATATGATTTTGAACACAATGCATACAAAGTATATTTCGGCAATATGCCTATTCTTGGTAAACCGGAACTCTCTGAAAACCGGACGATCAGGCCAGTCCCCAGACCGTCCGGTATTGGCAGAGTCTACTGTACATTATTACTGTGGGGAAACTAACTCTGGCATTACGCAATTTTGATGTGCAAAAAAAGCAATTTCACTGTATGCAGCAGTGTGCAGGGCATTAATTTTTGAATACGTTCTTCAACAATTTTTTTTATAAATACAGTAAAGTTATCAATCAAACCATACCTTTGTTTTCTTACTTGAAGTTGTACTTTTCAACAAAGGCAATTTACTAATTGATGAAGTCCATCTAAAGCAGTTATTGAATTCAAGCAAAATGTGAAATTGTCATATGTTAAATGTAGTTTAAAGTAAATGTCTCAAAATTTAGCCAATGTAAATACAGAATAGTTTTTGGTGATGCAATTCACAGGGCACAAAAATATATGACACATCAATACTCCCTCCACCTATAGAACATTCGTGTGGTCCATAGCCGCTTCATATCTTAACGCATAACATTTATTTTTGAACTGTTGATGACTTCAGTAATTGAAATTTGGCCTCTTCAAGATGTTCTTGCATGCTAGTAAGATGATGTAAAATGATATCCAAACAAGACACTTGGGCTAATGACAGTTTTGACCCAGTATATGCCACAGTTATGACACAGATTATTGTACAATACAATTGGGCAATGTCTGGAGAATGTTTCCCGGGGTGATTGTGTAGTTATTTAAGTCTGATTTTTTCTTTACCAGTATTAAGAATGACTTTTTTCATTTTCAGACAAATTTTTTTATGATGTAGTTCAAGAGTTTTCACAAAAGTGCAATGTTCATTCTTTCATATTGTCATTACTGTCACCTTTGAGAAGATTTGTTAATTTGAGACATTTGACCCACTTATGTCACTTCCTTTGTTAATGTTTTACATATGTGCGGTTTAAAAAAAGTGAAGTGTGTGCACTGGTTGTGGTAAGAATCACAATTATGGACATGCTATTTTGTGTCCTTGGTTTGCCTATGAGACATTACGATTAAACAAATAAAATAATGGCCAACCTACCGATAGTATGTTCAGATGTTTAGCTCACCTGAGCACATAGTGCTCATACTGAGCTTTTAGAATACCTTGATGTCCATCGTAAGTTAGTGTGTGCATGAGGTGTGTTTACTTTTTCTTCTTTTGACTTTTCCTCCTCAACCCCTTGACTGATTTTATCATAACTTCTCAAGAGTGATCCTTGGGTTACCCTCTTTCAAAGTTGTTCAAATCCTTCTGGTCCATCGCATATGTGGGTCACCAGATCTCTAAATTTGGTTAAAAAATGAAAACTGATTTTTTTCTCTAAAACCAAAAATGACGTCTTTACTATTTGGTGTGTAACATAATCTAGTGGTGTTGTACTTAGTTTGTTCATATCATGCCCCTGTTGTAAAACTGGGCAACATAGAATTAATAGAATAAGTAGTTGTCTGAAGCTGATTTTTGAACTCCTCTTTAATTACTATGTGAATGTCACTCAAACTTTCACAGTCAAATGACCTTAATGAGTAGATGCTTGTAAGGAATTTACGCTACAACAATGTTTTGCAGAATTGTTGCCTTTTGTCTTTTTTTTTTCCACAAAAAAATGTATAATCCCAAAATTGTCTGTTTTTATTTTCTCTTTTTACTACAGGGTGAATCTTGTTCGAACTATCATAGGTGAATAACTTAACCCTTTGAGGGCTGGAACCGGATTTTGAAGGCCTTTGCAAACAGTTTGGATCCAGATGAGACGCCACAGAACGTGGCGTCTCATCAGGATCCAAACTGTTTGCTATTCTGATAGTATTCTTTGAAAAAAATCGAAGAAAATGCTAATTTGAGAAATTCAGCAGACGACATTTTAGCAGACGACAAATTTCCCAGCATGCAAAGGGCTAAATGTCAAGATGATCATAAAGAAAGTAGTTTTGAGTGTGACAAGGTCATGGCAGAATTATAAGCCTTTGTCTGTCTTTTGACAGAATATTTTGTTCCAAAATGTGTGTGTTTTCAAGTCCTCTAACATTTTGAAGGATTTTGCTAAAACTTGCACATTTGAATGTGTAGATGATCGCTATGGAAGGGATTTTGATTGTGACCAGTTTTTGCCCATTGTTTTTTTTGTTCACTGTATAATATATAGAGCAGAGTTTCATGGAACTTGGTAAGAACATTTTCTAATAATGGATTGGCCAAGTTCGAAAATGGTTGCGGTTCTTCAAAAAACATGGCTAGAAGAAATAATTGGTCGAATTTTGATTAAACTTGGTCTGGACATTACATTTTTGTACTAATGTTATCTTGGCCACATTTATTTCCAATCTTCCTGAAATTTTGTCAGAACATTTTTCCCGATGAAAGCTTGGCTGAATTTAAAACTGCGTCATGTGGGGTAAAAAAACAGGCCAAAAGGGTAAATTTAAAAAAAGCTTGTTTACACTCTTGAAGTTGCATTTTTGTCCATTCTTTCTGAAACTAGTTTTTATAATTTTTTAAAATCATACATTATATTTGTTTAACTCATAGATTTCAACGGGAGCTGGTCAATCTGAAGATCACAGCGGACTACTCCTCGTGTGACCCTACAAAGATTGACCCCTGGTTGATGAGCATCCTCCCTGAGCTCTCTCAGTACGCTTACACGATGCTGCGTAGCGGCATGGATCGCACGCTGTTGTCCACGACGACGGAGGAGGAGTTGAAGTCCGTGTGCAGCATCGAGAACGGCATCCACCGAAGGATCATCATGCGTCATCTCAGTGGTAAGTATTGGACAGCTTGCAAATGGTGACATTTTTATATCTTTTGGTGGGTCTGTTGCAAAAAATATCTTTTTTGACCAAAATGCTATTATTCTTCGATGTTTACACAATTTATTAATTTAACCATCAATTATTTGTATGCCCCCACATGGAGGGTGGCATTAATCATTGCACTTTACTAGCTGTCATTCCGAAATTGTGTGTAGGTACTCAACCCCTCTTTAACTGCTTGTAGGATTTAGCTGAAACTTCATAGCTGCAGATTATATATGTGGAAAGGAATGGCTGTGATAAATTTTGGCAGAATAATGGTCCTTTGTCATTTTTTCTACTGTAGAATATATACTTCCTTAAATTATGTGGATTAACCCACATGATTGCTAGGTGGATGTGCAAAAACATTGAAAGAACCTTAGTATGTATAAAGATGATGATTTTGTGAAACAAGTCCTCTTTAACAGACTTGAGGATTTGTTGGTGTCCAAAAATGTATCAAGGAGGCATCAGCGTCTTAAACACATCTTGTGTTTTTTTACATGTCATACTTTTCAAATCCATGATGTGATTGAACTTTTTTTGTGTGTAGAATTAATAATTTATCTTCTTAAAATTAATATATTATAGATGTGAGATCCACTTATATGTTATTAAATATGTTATTGAAAAGCATTTGAGATTGTTTTACAATATTTAAAGATTGCATGTAACTGGACCCATTTCCAAATTTAGGTTCAATCACTTCAAAAGTATTAATTTTTATAAAATATGTATATATTTTATGCCTTGCACCAAGCTAATATCATACACTGTTGCACTCTTAAAACAAGTTATCAGTGTGGCCTAAACAAATTTGTCAGATGTATGTCAGATTTGCCACACCTTAGAAGCTTAAAATAATTTATTTATTTTCGTTATTGCAACCCATCTTACCTTAAAAAAAAATAATTTATACCTGAGGGAGGCATATGGTTTCAGAACTGTTCTTCTGTCAAAAGTTTTTTGTTTCAGATTTTTAACTCAACCAGTTTTCTTATGATTGTCACCAAACTTTCTGAAAATGTGTATAAGCATACAATGGGAGCCAAGTTCAATAATCAGCCAAATCACACAAGGCACTTTGGAGTTATGGCCCTTGAATTTCTCAAAATATGGCTGTTTGATGATTTCTGCTTTCTAACTTGAATCAGTTTTCATCAGTGTGTCACCAAACTTCTGAATCCCACAAGGCACTTATGAGTTATTGGCCTTGAATTTCCGCTCTCTTAATCAACCAGTTTTCATTGGAATGTCATAAAATGTTTATTAGCATGAAATGGAGGCAAAGTTTAATAACCAGCCAAATCCCAACAGGGTCTTTGGAGTTATCGCCTTTGAATTTCTCAAAAATGTTTTCATTATATTGTCACCACACTTGCTGGAAATAATAAGAAAAATAAATTGCATGATCATTTATTATACCCCCACAAACGAAGTTTAGGGGGGTATGTAGGAGTGAACTTGTCTGACGGTCCGTATTAAGTGTCCACTCTCAAATTCAAGTTGTTTTCATTCGATCTTCACCAAACTTGGTCAGAAGTTGTATCTAGATGATGTCTAGGTCAAGTTTGAATATGGGTCATGCCGGGTCAAAAACTAGGTCACGTGGTCACTAAGTACGTTTTAAACATTCAGCATGTTGTCCGCTCTCTAATTCAAGTAGTTTTCATCCTATCTTCACCAAACTTGGTCAGAAGTTGTATCTAGATGATCTCTAGGCCAAGTTTGAACATGGGACATGCCCGGCCAAAAACTAGGTCACGGGGTCACTAAGTGCGTTTTTTAACATTCAGCATGGTGTCCGCTCTCCAAATTAAGTAGTTTTCATCCGATCTTCACCAAACATGGTCAGAAGTTTTATCTAGATGATCTTAAGGCCAAGTTTGAACATGGGCCTTGCCGGNGGTCAGAAGTTTTATCTAGATGATCTTAAGGCCAAGTTCGAACATGTGCCTTGCCGGGTCAAAAACTACGTCACGGGGTCACTTAATGCATTTTACACATCAGTATGGTGTCCGCTCTCTATTTCAAGTAATTATCATCTTCACCAAACTTGGTCAGAAGTTTTATCTAGATGATCTTTAGGCCATGTTTGAACATGGGCCATGGCGGGCAAAAAACTAGGTCACAGGGTCACTTAGTGCGTTTTACACATTCAGCATGGTGTTCCCTATTTCAAGTACTTTTCATCTGCTCTTCATGTGGGGTTATTCGTCACGTCTGTGACAAAGCTGCAGTTAATGCTGCTTAAACCTAAACGGCTTATGTGAATACAAACTCTTGCCATTAAACTAATGTGATACAACCCTTGAGAACGTCTCTTGCATGAAATATGTATGGTGGGATAATTCATTCATACTTAGAAGGGAAAGTTTGTGAATCTTAAAGACATTTTTTGTTTGAATTAATAATGGTTAAGTCTATTTATTTTAGGACAAATATTTTGTCTTTTAATAATTACAACCAAAGTCAAGGACAAAAACTTGGCCAATTTGTATAAAGAGTACATTATTGGAAATATATAAAGCTTTAATGCATTTGCAGAATATTCAGTGAATATAGTAAAAAAAAATAAAAAAAATCCGCTGTGCGCTCCTCTATGATTATATTGAAAATGGAATGAATAATAAAAAAAAAAATCACTAACGTGGTCCAATATTTGTGGCCAAATTCTGTCAAACAAGTGATAAATTTGTTGTGACCTTATAAATAACTTTTAAAAAATCAAATGAAAGCTGATTCAAGATTCAAAACCAATTTATGGTATGAATGAATCTATTTTCAACATTTTATCGGTTCAAACTGTCATTTTCATTGATAGTTGTTCTATATTCTTTGCACTCTGTACATTAATGCTGATTTTCTTCTGTTTTAGGGTATCTGAAATTGCTTGAACAGCGTAATGTTTTTATTTTTATTGGATTGGGAAAAACAGAGATTTTCCATGACCATAGCCATGAGAATGTTTCATCTTCAGATAACATTATATAAGTAAAACAAATGTACATGACAACGATTATTGAATGCTGCATGTTTTAAGTTATACAAGTAAAACTGTTATGATTTTTGCACCTTTTATGTTTCAAAAAGTAAGCTTATAATATTAATTAAATCCATGTTGAAATCTATGTTCTAATTGTTTTTAGCTTTTTTTAGCTAAATAAAGTAGTAATCACCTCGTTATGAAATTGTTGTTTGTTTCGGGCTCAAAGTAGGGTGGAGGATTTTGCCTCTCTAACTCCAATTGTTCTGGGACATCTCTGTGTACATATAAACCTGACATATAAACCAGACATGGTGTTGCTTGCATTATATCTGCATCTGTTTTTCATGCCTCTGTTTTCTGCACAACACTGTTTCTATGGATATTAAAATCTTGTATTTATTTGTGTGTAAAATTAGAAAAAACACTATAGATTGTTTGTTACATATATTGGTTTCACTAAACCCTAAAAAAGATATAATTATTCCACAAAATATCCATTACCTTGCTGAGTGTCTGATTTCTTGAAATGAATCGATCCCTAAATATGGCGTATTCTGAGAAAACTGGGCGAAATGCTTGTGCGTAAATTGTCATCCCAGATTAGCCTGTGCAGTCTATTGATATTAAGGAAATGTTAAAAAAAAACACTTTAAATAAATGAAATGATGTTACTTGCCTTGATTCAAGTACATGTGTGGGCTTATATAACAAGTAGATGTAACTTGCCTTGATTCAAGTACATGTGTGGGCTGATATAACAAGGTGATGTTACTTGCCTTGATTCAAGTACATGTGTGGGCTGATATAACAAGGAGATGTTACTTGCCTCGATTCAAGTACATGTGTGGGCTGATATAACAAGGTGATGTTACTTGCCTTGATTCAAGTACATGTGTGGGCTGATATAACAAGG
>VMBQ01001959.1:97364-112166 GCA_007657795.1 Dreissena rostriformis
ACAGAGCGAGGCTCATACATTTCTTGCTGTTGCCAGCCTTCTGAAGGTCCATCTGCAGCTTCGAGGGTTCTCTGTATTCCTCGACATAGATCGGCTGAGGGCTGGCAAGTTTGATGAGAACCTGCTTTTGAATATCAAGCTGGCCAAGCACTTCCTGCTCGTACTTACGAGCAACGCCTTGGATCGGTGCGTCAACGACGTTGACAAGACGGACTGGGTACACAAGGTATTCAGTCAGGGAAAGCTATAGGTGCTGTGCTGAAGATTTCATACTGTGATAAATGGTTGAATATGTTACGAAATATTTGGTTCATTGGCTTTGGCAAAAGAAAACAGATTTAAAACATAGCTTTTTAGAGCAGAAGTGAATGGTTTTAATTTGTTTGGATGTACTGTAACAGTTTTGGATAACAATGTTTAAATTAAGCAGTGAATTGTCTCTTGTAGATTGTAACAACACTGGATAACCAGTGTTATACAATACAATATACATATGATTATCATATGTATTTATTTATAATTATGTGTTTTGACATATAATTGATTGAGAGGATAGTTTTAGTACTAAAGAGGAAGGATAACTCTGGGTTTCTCATAGTATTTGTGCATGAATCCAGTGTCTCCATGTACTTCAAATTTAGGAGGTGGTAACAAAACTGAATCATCTTATGTTTCTTGTACATGATGATAAAAATATCTGATACTGTTTGTTGAAGTGTACATGTATGAGCACCTAAACTTGGTTCAGAATGAATGGATTGCATGTATTGGTGACTTTAGGAGATAGTGACAGCCCTGGAGAGCCAGTGTAACATCATCCCAATACTGGACAACTGTGAATGGCCTGAACCAGAGCAGCTACCTGAGGACATGAGACAAGTCTGCTACTTCANGGCACCAGGTATGTGTGTCCATGTAGGAGATGAGACAAGTATGCTACTTTAATGGCACCAGGTATGTGTGTCCATGTAGGGCATGAGACAAGTGTGCTACTTCAATGGCATCAGGTATGTGGCCATGTAGGACATGAGACAAGTGTGCTACTTTAATGGCACCAGGTATGTGTGCCCATGTAGGGCATGAGACAAGTGTGCTACTTCAATGGCACCAGGTATGTGTGTCCATGTAGGGCATGAGACAAGTGTGCTACTTCAATGGCACCAGGTATGTGTGTCCATATAGGAGATNTAGATTTTCGCTAAGAAGAGACATCATGTAAACGAAAAATTCAATAAAAGCAGAAATTGTCGTCCCTGATTAGCCTGTGCGGACTGCACAGGCTAATCTGGGATGACAATTTACGCACAAGCATTTTGCCCAGTTTTCTCAGAACACGCCACATTTTGAATGATCTGCAAATACAGAACTATACAAATATACCATGTCTCCTGCTGTATGACAACGTTTGGTCATGAGACATCTTTGAATTGATTCTCTCTAAGTTTTACAAATGCAATCATTTATTTCCACAACTTTTTAAGACTTACTATTCAAATCTTAATCACAAGATAATAATATAATTCTTTGAGTTGAAATAAATAAAATGCTCATTGTGGTATTGTCTTTCTTTAGCATGTTCACTCGTTTGACATTGAACATTGTGTTGCCCTATATCAGTACATGACTGTGTTCTTCTATTAACTGTGCGTCATGAAGCTTATTATCATTTAATGGAGCTTGAAACATATTTGTTTGAGTATTATCCCCCGCCAGAGGCGGAGGGATATTGTTTTGGCGTTGTCCGTCCGTCCGTCCGGCTGTCCGTCCGGCCGTCCGTCTGGCACTTTTGTGTCCAAAGCCATATCTTGAAAGTGCCTTGGGCAGATTTCATTGAAACTTGGTATGAGTATATATATGGATGAGACGATGATGCACGCCAAATGGCATTGTACACCATCTGTTAATTACGGAGTTATGGTCCTTTGTATCTTGAAAAAATGCTTTTTACTATAGGCACTTTTGTGTCCGGAGCCATATCTTGGAAGTGCTTTGGCGGATTTCATTGAAACTTGGTATGAGTGTATATATGGATAAGNATGCATCCTTACATAGGGGAGAATGGATCTATGAAATACGTCATACACTTTAATATATAGCAAATACTGTCAAACAAGGATTATTTATCAAACACTATTTTTTCTGGATTTTTATGGTTCCTCTCAACCACTTTATCAAATTTGTTCAATTAATGTTTTTGTCCAAAGTCTTAAGACAATATGACAAAAAAAGTCCAGTAAATATGCCAGATTATACGAATCCAGGAAATTTTATGTTAATGGAATTAAATGAATGCACACTATACCAATGGGGGAACGGAATATTGTGTTTTTATGCTCCCCATATTTATATATGGGGAGCATATAATTGCCAGTTTGTACTTCCTTCGTTCCTTCTGTCACACTTTTGTTACAGTTTCTCATAGTGCCTTCAATATTTTACCGATCTCTTCCATATTTGGCATGTTGGTACCTTGCATGGACCTCTACCTTTTGATGAGGTTTGAGGTCACTGGGGTCAAGGTCAAGGTCACCGAGGCTAATAATAGATTTTCTCAAGGTCGTTTTTTTTTTCTCACACAATTAACCCATATATCAACAAAGCATCATTGGGGAGCATCCATCAGTTCAACTGATATCCTTGTTAATATCATATTTTTACACATTTTTATATATTTGTTGCTTGACTATGAACCGAATAGTCAAAGTACTACTCACATTAACGTTGGTGTCGGTGTGTGCGTCTGCCCAACGCATACAAACAACATCTCCATATCACTGTTTCTACTACAGGTATTCAAGTCAAACTTCACTCATGTGTTTGCGGTCATTGTGAGTTAACTGACCAAGCAATTTAGCAGCATTAATGCAATTGTTTTGTAGTAAGGTAATTCGTTCAGGTTAACATGAAACATCTTCTCATCAGTGTTTATTCAATTGAAACTTGAAACATGTGTTTGATGTCATAGTTTGATTTGACTGAACAAGTTCTATAACTCTGACTTACAATTAAGTAGAATAATGCCTCATTTTGTACTTCAAACTTTATGGTTAAACTGTGTGTGCAACTGCTCTATTTCTCCATATCTACTTCAGATAAAAAGAAAAGTATATGGAATCAAAACTAATTCACTTGTTTAAATCGAATAAAAGTTTGTTAACACTCTAGAAGTCATATTGTTTACCCAAATTTACATTTGTTTCAATACAATAAATTCCAAGGTCAAAACTGGGTTATTTATTCAAAGCCAAAAGTCACTAGGGTGAATTGAAGAAAAAGCTTTTAACACAAGTGAAAATCATTATACCTTTAACTCAGATGATTAACTCTGGACCTTCATGATCCTTTTTTTTATTGGCTGACCTTATATTCTAACCGATTTCTCAAAAATTTACCATCTGTGCTTGCTATTAAATTTGTGTTTTAAATAACTTGCCAATGTTTGTGTTTGTTTTTGCTTTATCTAAATAACAGCATGAAAACTGCTCTAATTATTATGATCAAAAGTTTGGAATTAACTTGATTTCATAATATATGAGTTTAATAACAACATTTCAGGCCACTCAACACACTTTTTTGTCTAAAGGCGATACAACAATTATATTTCGATACTCAGAGCCAGCAACGCAATTTTTGCTGTTTAGCCAAAAAAATAATGATTTGCAAAAAATGTTATGTTCTCAGTGAAAAATTGCCAAATACACCTTAGATCTCTTCTTTTGTTGCTGATACAGATATTTGAGTTGTTCATTTTAGTATATTTATCTTGAGGGTGGTTTTTGGCATATTGGACGCGTCTATCTTTTGTTTTCCTACATAGCAGCTGACAGTGATTTTTTTTAGTTTGGACCTAAATTTTCAGGCTTTATTTTAAATTCTAAGTTATTGTCAACCATTCCCCAGATACAAGTCAAAATATTTATTTCTAAAAATCTTTGACTGTAGTTTTATGACCTATGTGTTTAAAGCGGCATAAACCAGCCAACCAAACAAATAGGTCTGAAGGATTTAACTGAACTTTAACTGAAATTTATTACTCACCCAAACTTTTGCTGTATTTAATGAAACACTTGATACTGAGATTTAAGGATATGTCTGTAGCTTTGCATTTTATGGTAAGATTGATGCTAATGATGATTTTGAAGTGTAGGATTTCAATTTACAAAAAAAAATATTTAAAAAAATCCTCCTTCTATGAACATTTTTCTCACCAGACTGAGTATCCAAAAACAAAAGAAAATCTAGCCTCAACATGAATGCATTTTAAAATTACAAATGCTTTACTATTAATACTTAACAACTAATTATGAAATTCAAACTTGTCAGATACCCATAAAAGTTCTTAGCACCTTAAGTTTCCTAATTCATAATTGTGATTTATTAAATTATATTGCTAAATTACATACCCATGCTTAATTTCTATGGAGTAAATAAATGTTTAAGTTCTTTTATGTTGGAGTTTATGAGCCTCATTCTGAGACCACTGGGCTTAATGCAAGTGCATAAAGCGTCGTCCTACATTAGCCTGTGCAGTAAGCACATTCTAAAGGGAGGACACTTTCCGCTTAAACTGAATTTTCAGTTAGAAAAAACTTCCTTTAAATGAAAAATTCCTTAGAAGCGTTTAAAAAATGTCGTCCCTGATTAGCCTGTGCTGACACTTTATAGCAAATATTAAGCCCTGTTTTCCCTGCTCATATTATTCCAGTGCAGTTAAAGCTTGTTAAGAATGGCGGGCGTTTTTGCATTTCAGATGGGTACATGAGTACCAGGATGCATGTATTAACAAACTGGAGAGCTTTTTGCGAGGGCAGATCAAAATGCTTCCCGATAAAATGTGCCACCCAAAGGTACATCATAAATCCACAAAGCGAGGCTCACAGCCAAATCTTAACCCTCAGACCAGCTTTGACTTGCCCTTACCTTCTGATTGGAACATTGAAGATGCCCCATCATAGGAAGCTTGGTGCGATTCTTTGACATTGAGTAACACGTGTGATATTGGCATGGTAGAATGTGAGCCCATTTGTCACCCATTTATTATGCTCCCCCAAAAAAATTTTGGGGGGGAGCATATAGTCGCCGCTTCGTCTGTCCGTCCGTCCATACGTGTGTCCGTCCGTACACAATTTTTGTCCGGGCTATTTCTCAGCAACTAATGACCGGAATTCAATGAAACTTTATGGGAAGCTTCACTACCAAGAGGAGATGTGCATATTATCAGCCGGTTCTGGTCGGATGATTTTTCACAGAGTTATGGCCCTTTGAAATTTTCCATTGTACATATAGTGCAATTCTTGTCCGAGCTATTTCTCAGCAACTTATTACGGGAATTCAATGAAACTTTATGGGAAGCTTCACTACCAACAGGAGATGTACATATTATCAGCTGGTTATGGTCGGATGCTTTTTTACAGAGTTATGGCGCTTTGAAATTTTCTATAAACTTTACATATAGTGCAATTCTTGTCCGGGCTATTTCTCCCCAACTACTTACTGGAATACAATGAAGCTTTATGGGAAACTTAACTACCTTGAGGAGATGCGCATGTTATAAGTGGGTTCTGGTTAGATGATTTATTTAGAGAGTTATGGCCCTTTTAAATTTACCATTAACTGTACATATAGTTCAATTCTTGTCCGGGCATTTTCTCAGCAACTAATAGCTGGAATTCAATGAAACTTTATGGGAAGCTTTACTACCTTTACGAGATGCACATATTATTAGTGGGTTTTGGTAAGATGATTTTTCACAGAGTTATGGCCCTTTGAAATTTTTTAGAGAGTTATGGCCCTTTGAAATTTTTAAGTTGCTAAACCATACATCGTATTATTTTGTCCAAAGTAATGCCCCTCAAGACGTTTCCTTTTATCTGAATATATAGTGCAATATTGTGACAAAAAAAACTTTAGGGAGCATCACCCGTCTCCGACGGTTTCTTGTTTCCCTGGCTGTTGTATTTTACCTTGGTCATGTTGTGCACCATGCATGTGGCAATGGCCCTTTCATTCTCTATTAAAGCTCTCTCTTCATATATTTAATTCTCTATTTAGCTATTTAATTCTCTAACAATAATAACTGGTTATATCCAAGGTATCTTCAGATTGAATATTAAAGTAACATTAATACTCAAAAATCAATGGAAATTTTGTAAAGTATTTTGAAAAATAAAAGTACCCAATAAAAAATCAATTTTTCCTGTAGCAAAAGCCAAAATCTCAACACCAGATGTGGTCTGGTAACATGGATGATTGTAGATACAAAATGCTTGTTTTTATGCCCCCGGTATAGGGTGGCATATAGTGATATAGGTCTGTCTGTCCTTCTGAAATTCCGTCACACTTGCGTTTAGGTTTCGAAAATTGGTCATAACTTTTGCCATATTGATCATAGCAACTTGANAAAAAAAAAAAAAAAAATCAAAGGGGCGCAGTAGGGGGCATTGTGTTTCTGACAAACACATCTCTTGTTTGTTATTTTTGTGTCATAAAAAGTTCCATTTTAATTTCCCGCGACGATATCTATTCATACGACACACAAACACTACCATGGTACCATTTTAGTGTTCGTATGTGGTATGAATAGATATCAGTGCTGGAAATTAAAATGGAATAAAGTGTGACACGAAAAGTTAAAAACAAGCATTTTGTATCTACAAACATCCATGTTACCAGAAAACATCTTGTTTTGAAATTTTGGCTTTTGCTATAAGGAACATTGATTTTTTATTGGGTAACTTTATTTTACAAAATACTTTAAGAAATTTCCGTTGATTTTTATACCCCCACAAACGAAGTTTAGGGGGGTATATAGGAGTGAGCTTGTCTGTCTGTCTGTCGGTGGGTCTGTCGGTTGGTCCGTATTGGTTGTCTGCTCTCTAACTCAAGTAGTTTTCATCCGATCTTCTCCAAACTTGGTGAGAAGTTGTATCTAGATGTTGTCTAGGTCAAGTTCGAATATAGGTCATGCCGGGTCAAAAACTAGGTCACAGGGTCACTTAGTGCGTTTTAAACATTCAGCATGTTGTCCACCCTCTAATTCTAGTAGTTTTCATCCAATCTTCACCAAACTTGGTCAGAAGTTGTATCTAGATGATGTCTAGGTCAAGTTCGAATATGGGTCATGCTGGGTCAAAAACCAGGTCACGGGGTCACTAAGTGCGTTTTTTAACATTCAGCATGGTGTCCGCTCTCTAATTCAAGTACTTTTCATCCGATCTTCACCAAACTTGGTCAGAAGTTTTATCTGCATAACTTAAGGCAAAAAATTTGGTCACGGGGTCACTTACTGGAAGAACGTTTTACACATTCAGCATGGTGTCCGCTCTCTAATTCAAGTAGTTTTCATCCGATCTTCAACACACTTGGTCAGAAGTTTAATCTAGATGATATGTAGGTCAAGTTTAAACATGGGCCATGCCGGGTCAAAATCTAGGTCACGGGGTCACTTAGTGCGTTTTAAACATTGGGCATGGCCCGTGTCCGCTATTTTTTGTAAAGACAACATGCAAAATATTCTGTGTCAATGCGACATATGTGGGTATTCGTCACATCTGTGACAAAGCTCTAGTTTAGTATTAATGTTACTTTAAGATTGCTGACCATTAACTTTATTCAAGGATCACAGTAACTATCGGTGCAGATGCTTTATTGGTAATTTTCACCCACTGGTGTGGTCTCATAAATGGTAGCAGTTTACAAAGCTGCAAATCCTGTTTATGTTACCTTTCTCTTCACATATAACTCCTTCACAAAGATGATTGTTGTGAATCATGAGAGAAGGACATTGTAACTGCATGGTACATGTATGGGAGTGTTCAGTAGCGGTTTGTAACTGCATGGTACATGTATGGGAGTGTTCAGTAGCGGTTTGTAACTGCATGGTACATGTATGGGAGTGTTCAGTAGCGGTTTATCATCCATGCTTTGAGATAACATATGAAAATAGAAGCAGATAAATTGGGGTCAAATAGATACACTTTGAGCAGTTTAATGTCCATAGCTTATGTTCTTCTGAATTGAAAATAACATTTTTTTTGTATCATCCAACCCATCTTCAGACTTGTGTTTAAAAACATGTCTCCATCTGAATATTTTCATGTATTTATTTAAGCAATACTAATCCAAACTTATTTGCTTTTTGTGAAGTATGTATTGGCATAACTTAATACTGGACATGTTAACCATTCTTCAATTTGTTAATTAATATCTTACAATAACATACCATATATTACTCCAGGTGGATCCATGATTATCAAGACGCTTGCATAGACAAGCTTCAGAAGTTCATCAAAGGTGAAACCCTGTCCTTTGAGACTGCACGACCTTTGACCTCCATGCATTCTGTGCAATTATCCAATCAGATATCAGAAGTCCAGAAAGTGCCCTTTCTTGACATTGGAGCACTGAGCCTGGAACCAAACTATGAGGTGACAGAAGACAGCGCAAAGGTTGAAGATTGAAAGAACAGGCTCAGGTTCACTAATAAAAGGTCAAATAAAACAGCATTTGTCAATCAATTTAGTGTCTGTAGAATACTTCTTTTCTTCACTGAATGGTCATGTTTTATGCCCGTGAAGTTGTGAATTTTATTTTAAATTTACCATGACTTGCCAAATAATTGTTTATTTGTAATTTATTTATTTTCCAAATATTCTATTTTTATTTTGCTTAATGTACCAGTACTTGGTATTTTATATTTTTGTTCTGGAAATGGTCTGAATTATTGCCACGTGATTTATTTCCTGAAATATTCATATTGATATGTATACTGAATTTGTGTTGACTTGGTAAAATACAGTTTTATATGTTGTTTGAACAAATTCGAACTTAATTGAGTGTTCATTTATTTGGAATGCATGATTGTCCGTCATTGTTTATGTTAATTAGACAGATCATTTATACTGTAACTCATTTAGCGTTTGAACAACCTCTTTCGTGACCTATATTACTATGTATGTTTTGTTATTGATTCAACAAGTTGTCTTGTTATTTACTTTAAAGTATGTTTATCAATACTTTACCTCTTTGTCAATTTAACATTTCTGTTATCAATTCGACAATCAATTAAATGGTGCATTTCAACCAGAGACATTTTTATAAAAATGATGATTGAGCATTATTGTTGGTTAACAAAGTATAGATTGATTGTTGGTTTGTTGAAAATCATTGAGTCGTGTTCTGAGAAAACTGGGCATAATGCATGTGCGTAAAGTGTCGTCCCTTTCGGCCTTAACTGGATTTTTGCTAAGAAGAGACATCATTTAAACGAAAATTCAATGAAAGTGGAAATTGTTGTCCCTGATTAGCCTGTGCAGACTGCACAGGCTAATCTGGGATGACAATTTACGCACAAGCATTTTGCCCAGTTTTCTCAGAACGTGACACAAATGGTAAATGAGAAACTTGTTGTCAAGCTTCACAATAAACAGGAAACATTTGTGGTAACATTTAATGATATGTTTTGATTTATTATACATCATTTAACAAATATGTGTTAAATATGGGCTGTTTGAAATTCACGATCTTAAAAGTCTTTGTAAATGCTCTCACCTCTCTTTTAGGTCATGTTTCTGTGATTTTAAACAGTTCCTTTGATGGGCTGAATATTTTTCCAATACTTTACATGTTTACCAATGATATTAGTTATTACACATTGGCTTTGGATTCAATTGGCTAATACAAGGAAATTATATTGTGTCCAGAGCCTGACTTGAAAAAGGAGGTTGTTTTTATTCGACACAGTCTTATTTATCTTGTTTGGCATGTATTTGATTATAGAGAAAAATATGGTCATACATTATATGCACCTTGGATTTATGACTGAACAAACCTCTTTGTTATAACATGTAATACATTTATTGCTAAAACATTTACAGTTTTGAACTGTTAAGAAACTGTAATCATCGAACTTTGTTCTGTGAAAATTGGGCTTAATGCATGTGCATAAAGTGTCATCACAGACACTGTCTGTCTAGACTGGAATTTCATTTAAGAGACTTCCTTCAAAGGAAAAATTCCGTACAAGCGGGAAGTGTCGTCCCTGTTTAACTTGTGCTGTCAGGGACGACTTTTTACTCACATGCATTAACCCCAGTTTTTTGCAGAACAAGGCTCCATTATTTGCATTAGATGTTTCCTAAAGTTTCTGAGTGTTACACAGTAACAGGGAGTAAACTAGATTGTTAATGTTGATTACTGTGACCTTTCCTATTTACATGAACAATATTATTATATGCAGCTGTAAGCATATCCTACTTTCAAATTTTGTTTTAATGTATGTGAAGTTGTGAGACTTTCTATAATATGTACCCTATGCCATGTATAAAATTGTATTATTTTTAATAAATTAACCATAGCGTTTGACTTTTGAAAATGTAATATTAATTGACATACTGAAATTTGATAACTAGCTTTAGATTGTCCTCGTGAGCAATATAGATTCAGGTTAAGGTCAATTTCTATCATTTGTTTCACTGATTAATATTATGGTTCTTGATTTGAATATCCATATTTTCAGGAAAAAGTCATAGTGAGGCTCTTCTAAACATTATCAAGGCTGGGTACTAGTATGATTATTTGATATGTCATTTAAAGTGACAGTTCGCGGAATAGATCATTGTTTTGCATATAAATCGTATAGCAAGAAATAAACTTTACATAAATTAATTGAAATATATTTTTTATCGCTGTTGACATCGACAACCTGGTCAAAATCGGTTTTGCATCGATAAAATAATATATAAATGATCATAAATGCATGCAATAGGCGAAAATCATTGCAGCGTCGCGAGTTATGCAAATTATATCTATATTTAGCTTAACATTATTAGCATATGGAAGATAAATACATAGATTTAGCAAAAACGCAGCGTTGCAATTCAGTTTCCGTCTGTAACAAATGAATTTGCATTTGTTCTTACCTTCTCTCTGCTAAATTCACCTGTATCCGCAATTTTGTTTGTTTAGGTTTGAATTAACATGTTGAATCATAAATATGAATTAGGTCGTTTTCGTACTTTACGGTACTCGACCCCAAATTAAAAATTGCTAAATTGTTTGTTTTCAACCGATTTCAACCGGATTTTCAATGGTATCCTCATTAAAAACACGTTTTCTTACGATTCTGCCCATATATATATCCGCGAACTGTCACTTTAAATAATTACATGACCAACAAATAATTGACATTTTAATTATATTATGTTCAATTGTCTACAAACATTTGTAGCTATGCCCAAAATGAATTGTGTTATGTTTTCTCATGAACCAAAATTCCAGGGTTTGTCATGTACATAATACTAAATAGTAAAAGGCACAGATAGTGCAATCAATTCATGTAGGTATGATAACATATAATACAAAATTGGGTGTGTATGTCAACCAGTTTTCTTTGATGTCAAAATAAATATTAATTTTAGAAAACATGGTAAATTGTTAAATCCTTGATCACATATTATAGTTTGCCTTGTTTTATTTTTGTTAGATTATAAAAGATGAAATCCTATTTTGTCTTTAGTTACTCTCGTTTTATGTTTCAGTATTAGCAATTTGTTTTGTTGCTTTTGAATGTTTTTGTAACTTATCTCTCAACATTTCACATTATATTTTGCAACTATCATTTAATCTTAAATATACTTACTCATTTATATTTTATTTAATGTACGATTTTGTAAAACTACACAAATTTCATTTCAACCAATAGGTTTCTTGTACCAATTATGACTGTATTGGTTCCAAGAAGTAAAATACTCTTTGAACAGCAAACATATTCGTTTAAGTCAATGTTCACTGTCACAAAATAGTTTGTGATGAAATTATAAATAGATGTCAGATTAATTAAATAATTATTGTACAATGTAGGTCTAAAGTAGTCTATGGCCTCTACAAGTCACTTAAGTGTCAATCTAAATATGGTATAAATAAAAAAAAAATACCTCTCCTATCAAATTTCAGAAAAATGCAGAACACCCAAGAATTGTCTGTTTTATGGGGGAATTGTGTTTTTTTGGCCAAATAGAGCATATTTATTTTATTCTGCATATTGTTGAGTCTGTATACTACATTATAAACATGTTTTAACTAAACTTTAAAACAACTTATAAAACCATAAAAAATTGTATACATATGTTATTACCTTTGTTAACTCAATTAAATAGTTTGGAATATGTTGGCCTTTTGTATAAATGTTCTATATCTATTATTAAATCATACATATTATTATTCACTCTATTGTAAATGTGTTTGTAATGAACCTTGTAAAATCATGCACAACAGGTAGATGTTCATGCATTCTCAGTCTGTATTGTTCTTTAGTAGATGTATCATGCTGTTATTTCCATATGTGATAAAAGATAGGTGCATTGTCCTTCATTTTTTGTTTATACATCTGTTAAATGTTGTGAACACATGTGTTGAATTTATTAAAGTCCAAAAACAGTTCCCAAACGATGAGGCTCTTGTGAATTTGACCTGTTAAGACTTTCAAAGTTGAATGACTGTGCTGTGAAGATAAAAAGAATTTTGGCTTTCACGAGCGTTGGCAGAATCATGGCCCTTTTCTGTTGTTTTTTCCACTTTAGAATATTAAGTCCCAAAATTGTGTGTTTTTAACTATACTCTAACCACTGGGTTGATCTTGCTTAAACATTTACAGTTGAATGACCATAATGTTTAAATCATTGTTAAGAAAGGAATTTTTGCTTCTACGAGTTATTGCAAAATTATGGCCATTTGTTCTTTTTTCCACGATAGAATATGAAGTCTCCTGACGCTTGTGTTAGATCTCCTATTTAACCAATGGGTGGATCTTGTTATAACGTTCACAGTTGAATAACCTGTATATGTGGATAATCTTTAAAAAAAGAATTTTAGGCTGCAGCGAGTTTTGGCAGAATTATGACCCTTGTGTGTTTTTCCAATAGATAATATATACATATATGTAGTCCCAAAATAGTGTGTGCTCAGAGATGTTATATACGTGTCTGGTGTGTTCAACCCCTCTTTAACTACATGTAAGATCTTGCTCACACTTTCACAGTTAAATTACCTTAATGTGTGGATGAGCCATGTAGAAATAAATTTTGGCTGCAAGAAAGTTTTTGCAGAAATTTGGCCCTTTTATTGGTTTTTCCAATAAAGAGAATGTACTCCCAAACAATTATTACTTGTTCAACTACTGGGTGAATCTCGCTCAAACTTTCACAGTTTAATGACCTGAATTTGTTTATAAGTTTAACCCTTTGAGCGCTGGAACCGGATTTTGAAGGCCTTTGCAAACAGTTTGGATCCAGATGAGACGCCACAGAACGTGGCGTCTCATCAGGATCCAAACTGTTTGCTATTCTGATAGTATTCTTTAAAAAAAAAAATTAGAAAATGCTATTTTTAGAAATTCAGCAGACGACATTTAAGCAGACGACAAATTTCCCAGCATGCAAAGGGTTAAAGAAAGGAATTGGGACTGCGACCATTTTTGGCTGAATTATGGCCATTTGCCTTTTAGTCCACTGTAGAATATATGGTGGATTTTTCTGTGTCCAAACTTGTGTTTTGGGGGCATCAGTGTCTGCGACTCATTTCTAGATTATATTGACCAAACAAGTATCCATCAGTATTCATGCTTGAGGTATTTCTTACATTAACATCAAATGTAAAGCATTCATTTCTTTACTTCACTGTACTGTTGCTTTCATTGACATAAACATTTTCATCATTTTATCAACGTGGCCCCCGCATTCTGAAGATCAAGTGTTACCACAGTACTTTGGTCATTGCTTGTAAATGTTCTTCCATGCGACCAAGAAGCGGTGGCGTTCCTGTCTTATAGGCACAGTTCTTGTTTTACTTAAAATACACCGTTTACATTCTGTTTGTCTAGGATTTATACATGTGCATTATATATACAAGCACAACTGTTGATTTTGGATCACATGTATAGATTATCCTTATTAAAGAGTGATTGTATTGTAGCATTCTTCTATGTGTGATACTTTGTTTCCTATTTTGCAAGGTAGTTTTTCCTGTTGCATGATATTGCTGTTCATGGCATAAATTGAAGTGATTAAAAATTGTGAAATAATATTGTGATCTTTCATAAATGTATTATTGGTAATGGTGAACACAGCAACGCCAGTAATCACGTTTGTGATGCTTTTGTTATCTCACCTGTCACAAAGTGAGATGGTGAGCTTATGTGACCGTGTGATGTCCTGCGTCCGTTGTGCGTGTGCATGCGTGCGTGTGTCCGTCAACAATTTGTTTGTGAAGACAGTAAAGGTCACAGTTTTCATCCAATCTTTATGAAATTTGGTCAGAATGTTTATCTTGATGTAATCTGGATTGGGATTGTATTTGGGTCATCTGGGGTCAAAAACTAGGTCACTAGGTCAAATGATAGAAAAATCTTGTGTAGACTATTGAGGTCACAGTTTTCATCAAATCTTTATGAAATTTGGTCAGAATGTTTATCTTGATTAAATCTGGGTTGGGATTGTATTTGGGTCATCTGGGGTCAAAAACTAGGTCACTAGGTCAAATAATAGAAAAAACTTTAGTAGACAATGGAGGTCACAGTTTTCATCCAATCTTTATGAAATTTGGTCAGAATGTTTATCTTGATGAAATCTGGGTTGGGATTGTATTTGGGTCATCTGGGGTCAAAAACTAGGTCACTATGTCAAATAATAGAAAAACCTTGTGTAAACAATAGAGGTCACAGTTTTCATCCAATCTTTATGAAATTTGGTCAGAATGTTTATCTTGATGAAATCTGGGTTGGGATTGTATTTGGGTCATCTGTGGTCA
>VMBQ01001959.1:113658-155651 GCA_007657795.1 Dreissena rostriformis
GGATGATAACTCAAGAATGCTTACGCCTAGGATCATGAAACTTCATAGGTACATTGATCATGACTGGCAGATGACCCCTATTGATTTTCAGATCACTAAGTCAAAGGTCAAGGTCACAGTGACTCGAAACAGTAAAATGGTTTCCAGATGATAACTCAACAATGCTTACACCTAGAATCATGAAACTTCATAGGAACATTGATCATGACTGTCAGATGACCCCTATTGATTTTCAGGTCACTAGGTCAAAGGTCAAGGTCACAGTTACTCAAAACAGTAAAATGGTTTCAGGATGATAACTCAAGAATGCTAACGCCTAGGACCATGAAACTTTAAAGGTACATTGATAATGACTGGCAGATGACCCCTATTGATTTTCAGGTCACTGGGTCAAAGGTGAAGGTCACAGTGACTCAAAACAGTTAAATGGTTTCCTGATGATAACTCAAGAATACTTAGGCCTATGATCATGAAACTTCATAGGTACATTGATCATGACTGGCAGATGACCCCTATTGATTTTCAAGTCACTAGGTCAAGTTCACAGTGACAAAAAACGTATTCACACAATGGCTGCCACTACAACTGACAGCCCATATGGGGGACATGCATGTTTTACAAACAGCCCTTGTTTCGAAATTGTCTGGACCTGGGTTAGGGTTATGGTATGATATTTAAGGTATGTGGTGAATCGGTTATCGCAGATTAGCGATGTGAAAACCTGGTGGGCGAACTGAATTGCATGCGGAGCGAGCCAGCATGGGGCGTATTAGTGATGGGGCGAAACAAGGTACACCCATATGTTGTTGTTCGTCTTTTTGTTGTCTTGTAACTTCCATATTAAGAACTAACTAGTGCAATCCCATTGATGATATATTTCATAGCATCACGCATATATTGACAACATATTCACAGTTCATGCACTTTTATTAAAACGTTAACTTACAATTACGCAATCAGCAATAATGTTTGCCCTTACTGAAAATACACTAGAGCTATTTATTACAGCGTTGTTAACTAATGTGTGTGTACAGTCTTGGAAAACATGGGTCAGAAGATCATCATCAGGTGTGATGGTGTTGTTGATGACATCATTTTCGATGCTGGTTCTTAGTTTTTGAAAAAAATGTCAAATGGAATGAAATGCATTAAAGCGCACATGGAAGGACTCTCTTATTTCATCTTAGGGTCGATATAGTTTTTCATGTTGCAGGGAACGTTTTCTAATTGAATTTTATGGTGTTGCTTTGTGATGTGTACGTACAGTGCACAAGACGTTCTTTAATTGCTGCTCTTTGAACCTCTTGGATCCTCAACTGAGCTACTTGCCATGCGCTGAGTGGCAGACCGACTGGAACAATTATGAACTTGTTTGGGTCTTTTTGAAGATTCGAATCTTATATCACTATGCCATATATTCTGCCAATAAATATTGATTGTAATTGTAGAACTGTAGTAGTCCTTTTCGATCTAGAGTTTGTCGGTACGTCTTTGAGAATACAATATAATTTCAGTTGTTGATATATGTCATTGGTATTTGGTTAAGATGGTACGACTAGTTTCATTGAATTAGCTTCCATCTGCAGATGCCATTGCAAGTTATCTGGTCATGATTTTAGTATTATATTGACTTTAGTAGAATCGCAATATTTAACCCATTTATGCCTAGCGTCTACAAAAAATGCCTTGGCAAACAGCGTTGACCCAGATGAGACGCCGCATGATGCGGCGTCTCATCAGGGTCTGCGCTGTTTGATTAAAGGAATTTCTTAAAGAAATATTCTAAACATAGATATAAATAAACTAGACATCCCTAATTTTGGAAATAAATTGATCCAATTTAGAAGGATGGGAGAGTCCACTAGGCATAAATGGGTTAAGAAAAAGGCTATGCAGTTTCGGTCAGTGACCTTCTCAACAGATTATGCTCCAATGTGAGAATATACAGCTGCAATAGATGTTCTATCTGGAAGACCTTGAATACATACATTTTTATTGCAGATGTATGTCACAAGAGCACTTGCTCACAGATTATCCAACGATATTTTTACGTTTTACACTGTCGAAAGCCATTCGCGCGTCGAGTGTGGCTAGCAGCAATTGCTGGTTATTTTGCCTGTGGTCTTCCATTGCTTCTGTTCCATCGCTGCATTCATATGATGTTTGATGCGAAGCCTCTCTGAATTCGGTTCTGCAAAGAGTCGAAAACAAGTCCCAGTCTGCTTTTAATATACATGTACTTCCCAGGTCCTCGGCATCGGTATCAGAAAGTAGAATTCCGCGATAGTTGTTAATCAGCAACTTGTCTTTGCCTTTTTTGTGGCTCGGAGTCACAATTTCAAATCTTAGTGTTTGCGGTACATCCATTTCTCTAAATACTGCGTAAATAAGTCAAACTATTATTGACACTATATTCATGTCTGCAAACTTGTGATGTTTATTGGATATACCATTATTACCTGCCGCTTTGCTATTGCGTCACTCAATAGCTTTGATCACCTCATATGCTACATCAAGTTCTAGTATTTCCCTACTATAGTTTCGAGAGCTAAGCTCACCATATACTATCGACTATAATTGCTTAAGTTTATTTCTTTTTATTTTTTTAAATATACATAAACCTTTGCAGCCTGTTATATGTGTATGATGAATTCTAGGAAGGTCATCGTCTACGCATGTACTGTATTCTTCACAATCATGGCGAGTGTTCTTGTAACTAAAGAGCCAGTGTGTTGTTCACATAATTTACATGTACCATCTTGTTTTTTTAATGTTATTCATGTAGTGTTGATTCCTTTTTATGTTCTGTTTTTTTTTTCAGCGTAACACTGTTTAGTGTTAGTGTTTCCGGTCTACTAGCTGTGAGACTCGTCCTTTCTATCAAATAAAGTTGGTTTGAGTAAACTTGAGTAGAGTTGGAGATGCAAATGTCAAGTTCATCTGCGGTGTCATAGCTGTATATCTGGTTCACAAGAGGCAGGCGTATGAGGTTGCAAGTTCTGCTGCAATTACTCCCGTTGTTATGAGTTCTCACATGTCAGTGGGTCGGATGGGGCATAGTGCTAATCACCAAGTCATTGAACATGTGCTGAGCATGAGGTTGAGCACATGGCTGTGCTGGCACTGTTGAGATATGGAACGACCTACTGGCTTTTGAATGCGTGGGCTCAAAGGCTGAGGATATTTTTCTGGATTTCAAGCAGTTGCAGGTGTAATTTAATATTATGATTTCAATTTGGAACTGTATCTTGGTTTCCTTTGTTTCAAGTCTTTGCATAATGCTTTTCTGTATGTGTAGTGATTGTTGATGATCAAAGAGCCGGTCATTGGCATTGTGGTGCTAAGTTAACCCATTTATGCATATTGAACTTTTCCATCCGTCTCAATTGGATCAATTTATTTCCCAAATTAGGGATGTCTAGCATATTAATTTCTATATTTAGAATATTTCTTACATAAATTCCTTTAAACAAACAGCGCAGACCCTGATGAGACGACGCATCATGCGTCGTCTCATCTGGGTCTTCGCTGTTTGCCAAGGCCTTTTTTCTAGACGCTAGGCATAAATTGGTTAAGATTTAAGAATGCCTGCATATTGATATTCTTGCTACCTGCTCTGTATACCTTGCATCATTAGTTGTTGTAAGGTCGATGTGTATTGTCTAACCATTTATTCGTAATGTTCTGATTCTTTATATGGAGTATGTGTACTGTTTCGTGTTTCGTAATAGGGCTATAGTATTTTGATAGTCGTGATATTCGGATTCTAGCATCTGCGGCCCGGATCTGCATTCCACTAGTTGCTTCGGGAGCTGACTTTGGGATTTGCCTCTTCTGCTGAAGGACTTAACAACCGTTGTTGATTTCACTCTTCCAGTATTGTCCAGATTGTCAGGCTCAGTGTCTTCAGTGTCATTTGTCTGTTGCTTATTGTGGACTGGTTTAGATTGGCCCTAGGTTACCGTTTTCATTTAAAGTTTATCACAAAAGTGTATTGTTTTATGAGACGATGCATCCGTTGTTTTTTCTCGTTTCACTTAGTCTTATTTGTCTCCTTCAGCTCTGGATGTATTGGCTGCATGCCATTGAACATAGCAAATCAAGGATGATTAATTACACAATATGTCAGCTTCACTTGTTTATGTTATTGACTTGCATGTTGTGATATCAGCACTGGTTATACTCGACACTGTCTTCATTTTCTGTGCTTGTGTTACACGGTGACCTGCTTACCGGGTCATCTAGGTTTCGGAGGTCATCTCTTCTAAGTGGGCTGTACAACAGAGAGATACGAGTTATTTTAGGAGGTGCTGGAATTGATCGTGCAGCCCGAACAACGCGGCCTTCTTCTTCTTCTTCTTCTTCTTCTTCTTCTTCTTCTTCTTCTTCTTCTTCTTCTTCTTCTTCTTCTCCTCCTTCTCCTTCTCCTCCTTCTTCTTCTCCTTATTGTCCTTATTGTCCTTCTCCGTCTCTTTCTTCTTCTCCTTCTTCTTCTTCTACTTCTACTTTTTCTTCTTTGTTTTCATTCTCCTTCGCATTCTCCTTTCTGTTCATTCTCCTTCTTCTACTCCTTCTTCTTTCTTCTTCTTCTTCTTCTTCTTCTTCTTCTCCTTCTTCTTGTTTTGCTTTTTTGCTTCTTCTTCTTCTTCTTCTTCTTCTTCTTCTTCTTCTTCTTCTTCTTCTTCTTCTTCTTCTTCTTCTTCTTGTCCTTCTTTTGCTTCTTTTTCTTCTTCTTCCTCTCCTTCTTCTCCTTCTTCTTTTTCTTCTTTTTCTTCTTCTTCTTCTTCTTCTCCTATTTTCTTCTTCTTCTTCGTCTTCTCCTTCTTCTTTGTCTTCTTCTTATTATTATTATTATCCTTCTTCTGTTTTTCTCATTCCTCTCCTTCTTCTTCTCCTTCTTCTCTTCCTTCTTCTTCTTCTTCTTCTTCTTCTTCTTCTTCTTCTTCTTCTTCTTTATCTTCTTCTTCTCCTTCTTGATCTTCTTCTTCTCCTTCCACTTCTACTTCTACTTTTCCTTCTTTGTTCTCATTCTCCTTCGCATTCTCCTTTCTTTTCATTCTCCTCCTTCTTCTTCTTCTTCTACTTCTTCTTCTTCTTCTTCTTCTTCTTCTTCTTCTTCTTCTGCTTCTATTTCTCCTGCTTCTTCCTTTTTTCTTCTTCTCATTCCTCTTTTTCTCCTTCTTCTTCTCCTTCTTCTCTATATTTTTCTTCTTCTTCTTCTTCTTCTTCTCTTCCTCCTTCTTCATCTGCGTCTTCTTCTTCTTCTCTTCTTCTTTTTCTTCTTCTTATGATTTGTCATCTTCTTCTTTTTCATCTTCTACATCTCCTTCTTCTTCTTCTCCGTGTTCTCCTTCTTTTTCTTCTTCGCCTTCTTTTCCCTATTCTCCTCCTTCTTCTTCTTCTCCTTCTCTTTCTTCGTCTGCTTCTCCTTCTCCTTCTTTTTCTTCTTTTTCTTTCTCTCATCCTTCTTCTTATTTTTCCTCTTCGTCTTCTTCTTCTTCTTCTTCTTCTTCTGTTTTTGTTCTTTTTGTTCTTTTTCTTCTCCTCCTTTTCCTTCTTCTTCTGCTTCTCCTTCGTCTTTTTTCTTCTTCTTCTTCTTCTCATCCGTTTGCTTCTTTATCTTCTTCTTTTCTCCATCTTCTCCTTCTCTTTGTTCTCCTTCTTTGTCTTCTTCTGCTTTTGCTTCTCCTTCTTCTTCTTTTTATTTTTCTTCTTCCTATTCTTCTTCTTCGTCTTCTTCTTTGTCTTTGTCTTTGTCTTCTTCTGCTTCTTTTTCTTTTTCTTTTTCATCTTCTTCTTCTCTTTCTCCTTCTTCTTTTTGTTCTGCTTCTCCTTCTTCTTCTTCTTCTCCTTCTTCTTCTCCTTTTTCCTCTTCTTTTTCTTCTTTTCTATCTGCTTCTTCTTTTGATTCTCATTCTTCTTCTTGTTATTTTTCTTCTCATTCTTCTTCTTCTCCTTCATCTCCTTCTTCTCCTCCTTCTTTTTCTTCTTCTTTTTTCTCCTTCGTCTTCTTCTAATCCTTTTCCTTCTTCTTCTTCTTCTTCTTCTGCTTCTCCTTCTTTTCTATTTCTTCTCCTTCTTTTTCTCCTTCTTTTTCTTCTTCTCTTTCTTCTTCTTCTTCTCTTTCTTCTTCTTTTTCTTCACCATCTTCTTCATCATCTTCTTCTTCTCCTTCTTCTTTTCTTCTTTTTTATTTTTTTTCGTTTTATTTTCTCATTTGCAGAATGTATGAAATACTACCAAACAAAACTGCTATGCAGAGCATCGAAGAAGGGCTTTCATACGGTTATAGAGTTATCGTGCTTCTCAAATCAGATGACTCAACAATTCAAAATGTAATAAATTACAATACAAGATTATAAAAGCACATCAGACGCATAGCACTCAGATATACATATTTATCCTATAAATGCAACTCCAAATAAAACAATTGTCAAAACAGCATTCACTTACGATAACTCATTGTCTCGTTGTATAATGAAAACACATACTTTTCGGTTATTTATGCATCACACTTGTGGTATTTCTCACGAAAGAAATGTCTACAAGAAATACAAAAATATCATGCATAAGAAGATCATGTGTTTGAATTCTTTTATTAAAACATTCGACTTTTCTTCCGAGACAGTCTTTAAAAACATATAGTCTACAAATTTATTCAATCACGTAATTACAATTTGAAATAGTTTTCAGTAACAAAAATTTAATTTAAAAAAATCATGACGTTTTCGACTATAAACTATTCATATACTGTCTTTATCTTACTTAAACTCGAGGATACAGATTTTGAAATATTTAACACACATACATACGTACGATACTACACAGCAACGCAATTGCCGTTCTCGCTGTACAATATAATTGTTATTGTCCATTATCCGCATTGCCTTTCCATTCCTGTCACTATCTTTTGAAATTTAAAATTGAGTCAAATGGTTTATACCTAAATTAATTTTATCTGTGGTCTTCTCTCAATCAAAATGTATATCAATACTCAGGTGAGCAAGCAATGGTCATCTTTCGTTGATTGTATTACTTTGCATTTAGAAAAATAAAAAAATACAAATCCAATATTCTACTATCACAAAAGAAAATATTTCAAATGGGTATCATTGATGTTATAAGATATAACACTGCAATAGTAAGGCTTCCTAATCTCTTATCTTGTTTCAATATTTTTCATCGTGCATTGTAATGGGAGTTTGTTTTTTATAAAACATATTTTTTAAGAGCTCATTGTCTATCATTTGACGGATGCTTTCTCAGAAAATTCCAACCTTTAATATAAAGTTTCGGTAGTTTTCCAGGTAAACATTTGAACGCAAGTTTGATATCTTATACAGCGCGTATATGTGATTCACTTTACTGTGAATACTTCTGGGAAACTGAAACTGAACTTAGAAACTGAAACTGAAAGTGTGCTCTTGAATGGTATGCTCTCACGATTATATCTTTTGACGCCGCAAAAACCAGACTCGTTATCATAATAAAAAACTTCCTGTTTAATTGTTTATAATATACATATTTTTTGCAATGACCTTTAATCTCGGATGTCATCGACAATGTGTCAAATCAGATCAGAAATGTATAGGTAATTTCCAATTTAAAGGGGAAATGCAGATATTTTACAAATGCCTTCTTGTCCTGAAATTGTGTCCATGAAAAAAATGTACTTGGCAATATTTATTTTTTATTTTTTTTAACACTTTTATTAACAATAAACAATAACATATTCATACAATTTACACATACATGTACGTGCATATACAAAGGCGTACTATTCCTCGAGCCAGGAATAAATGATTGTTTCGGTGGTTAACAAGATTGCTATAAAGAATATATTTAAGTTTGTTTACATTATGCAAATGAAAACCTATGTAAGAATTATACATTTGATTATGTTATACAATGAAACCTTATACAGTACAGTTCTTCTTCGTTTCTTCTTCTTCTCCTCCTTATTCTTCTCCTTCTTCTTCTTCTACTTCTTCTTCTCCTTCTTCTTCTTCTTCTTCTTCTTCTCGTTAATTGCAGGGCTCCTCTGGAGCATCGACGCAATCTGACTATTCAATTAGCCTTGGGCCTGGGTAGAACTTGGTGTCTTTTGGGGAGATGTGAAGAACGCTCCCACAGTGGGAATCGAACCCGTGACCTCCCGATCGCTAGGCGGACAGCATATCCAGATTCTCAGGTGTGTGTGTGTGTGTGATTTTTTGAAAGAAAAATCTCTTATTTCTAAACATGTATGTCTATTGTATGTGTTGTTTTAAAGAAATCAATTTCAAACAGCTATCATCCTCTTTGTTTAACGTCTTGACAATGACTCTTCAACAGCCACCTCTGTGTGACAGGTCATGCCTATCCTGTATGCTGCTGATGAAAGTGTTTCGATGGTTATAGTGTCATTGTTATATTTTACCTTTATTTTGTTTCTACAAATACCACTGTACCGTTGATCTTCTTCACGATGTCTTTATCCGTGTTTGGTTGTTATAGAATATTTTTCCTGGCAGCTCTATAGACTATCTAGCTATTTATGTTGTCACATTCTCTGAGGCATCCCAGGGAACACTGGCTTATTCTTCATCTGTTGCCATAACCAGGAGGTTACAAGAGGGATAACACTTGTGGGTAGAGCAAAAAGTGACATAGTAGAAAGCTATATAATCAATGTTTACTAGTACGCTATGTATATTATGCGGGCTTAAAAGTCGATTGTCTTCTATTTGCTATGCCTTTAACGATGGAATTTGCGTGTTTCCGACTAGTTCGTATCATACAGAAGCGTTTACCAGATAAAGTGTGGATGTTTAGGACCTTCCCGTTCGAAATTATCGTATATACATACGGTTATGAAACCAAGTATAATAGAAGTCTTAAACGTAATGGTCGCAGAAAATAAAATATCTCACACAACGTTAACAGGAGTCCCCAGACAGTCTTTCGTGAATAATAAGGCTCAATATTAAAGTTCAAGTAAAGTAGTATTAAAATACAAGATTGTCTAAAATATTAGAGTTCTTGTGGATAAGGAATCAAAAACGCAAGGCGATTGTAATAGTATGGATAATATGGGTCCGAAAAACCATATCTTGATCTCATCAGTCCAAAATACAATATCTTGATATCATATATTGATATCATCGGTGTAAAATACCATATTTTGCTATCATCTGTCCGAAATGCCATATATTGATATCATCGATGTGAAATACCATATATTGATTGCATCGGTCCAGAATACCATATATTGATATCATCAGTCCGAAATACCATATCTTTATACCATGAGTTCGAAATATCATATCTTTATACCATGAGTCCGAAATACCATATCTTTATACCATGAGTTCGAAATATCATATCTTTATACCATGAGTCCGAAATATCATATCTTTATACCATGAGTCCGAAATACCATATCTTTATGCCATGAGTCCGAAATACCATATCTTTATACCATGAGTCCGAAATATCATATCTTTATACCATGAGTCCGAAATACCATATTTTTATACCATGAGTCCGAAATATCATATCTTTTTACCATGAGTCCGAAATATCATATCTTTATACCATGAGTCCGTAATACCATATCTTTATACCATGAGTCCGAAATATCATATCTTGGTATCGTCAGTCCGAAATAAAATATCTTTATGCCATGAATCCGAAATACCATATCTTGATATCATCGGTCCGAAATACCATATCTTGATATCATCGGTCCGAAATACCATATATTAGTATCATCAGTCCGAAATAACATATCTTGGTATGCCTTTAGTACTACATGTACACGATGTTTTATAATTGTATCGAATACATTATTTAAACGCTAGAGCTGACATATTCCAGTCAACTGAAGATTTTATCCAATGTATGACTGCATCAAATGCCGCACAAATGCAAACAACCGACTATCTAAGATAAATACCTGTCTTTTTTCATTGCTTTTTTACCGAGCGAGGCCGCTTAAATTATAAATAGCCTCCGTTTCGGCGAGCTCGTTCAAATTCGGCTCTCGCTCTAAAAGCCCGGTGACTTATTAAATCCACTCACACCTGTAGAATTTCACTTTGATTTAAGAGCGGGACTCCTGACTACCGGCTGTATTTAAACATCATGAATGGGAAAATGTGTGTCAGTGCAATAGCGATATATATTGTATATGTAACATGCAGTTTACTTCTGACGGATGAAGGTGTAAATGCAAGTGGATATGGATACCACGTAATGCCCGTCTCAACGTAAGTAAAGTTTTTAAATAACTATTTTGCAATTTTAGTATACATAATTAATATATTTTATTGGTTATATGAAATACACAAACACCATCTTATACCATACGGTTTGGGCAATCGTATACAGAACAGGGAAAATGTCATGTTGTGTTAACATTCCTTTGCGCGAGGTTTGATAATAAACGATGAAGACCAATGAAGCTGCGTAATGTAACACATATCAGTTATCTATATGTTGTGGTAGAAGGAATGGAGCCAAACGTTATACGTGCAATTATTTTAGATTACACAAAAATCTTACTTTGGTTTTCCCGACGCAATCGTCATACGATTGTTGCAGTAGGAAAAAAACTAGACCTTGTAATTTACTCATTGTACCGATATTTAATAAATTAAACCTTATCTGACTTTAATGTCAGGCCGTATCGAGTTTCATCGATTTAAAAACTAATAACTAAGTTCTGCTTCGTATAAAACTTGCGTTTATTAAAACTAGATGTACCCTGCATGTATGCATAGCATACATGTATGTGACAAAGCAATCTTAGGCAAAACATTCACATTTAGCCCGCTCTGTAAAAGTCGAAAGTTTTGAGAACGAAGGTGTTGATATTAATAGGCTTGATATAATTACGGCCAGCATTACTTATGTTACTTCACATAAGGAAACACGAGATTCTGTTAGCTGACATGATGTTACGTAACACGAACAAACTCAAGACTGGATTTTTTTTAGTAGACAAGAAAAAACTGCTTGTTAGCATGTTGCTTGTAGAGGCGTTATGTTGCACGTGCAGACGAACTTTATTTTAAGCGGTACAGGATTAATTTATTTTCATAGCTATTTTCCAATGCACAAAAGGAGAGTTAAGCATAAAGCGATATAAACGGTAAGTTAGAAATATAAAAAAACGCTCTCGCAAAAAAACAAAAAAACAACAACAAACAACGACAGCGCTATATACCTCTGCGTAGATAAACCAACTATAAAATGTCAAAAATCTATGTGCAGCAGGTAAACCAAACAAAACCCTTTCGTTTAATTTATTTGTCATATTTCAAACAGTGACGCGTGGTGGTCTGTATATGCAATATTTTAAATTTCTTAACAGTCCATATTTCTTAAGTGTAATCGCTTCTTTTATTGCCTAAAATGAACTCGCTTATTGTTCCGAACTTGCATAAAGTGCATAAATCGGGCATAACATGCGTTTGAGTTAATTATTGATATTTTTACGAAGTCGTGTCTCGTTAAGGGTTATTAAATTGTGTAAAAATGCGTTACAATAGTATCAGTACCGGTATTATCCATAACTGTGTTATTAAATGATGCGTGTGTACGTTCGAAACCGTAAACATAACAGGTATGCATTACTTTATGCGATGTGACTTCATTATATGCGCTACACTTACTGACACTTGTAAAATTTATTGCCTATTAAACCATTATAGGATGAACCGAATACGTTTAAAAAACGAGAGCACATTCTACACTGATGACAATATGCACATCATGGTTCGCGCCTGTTTGTTAGGCTATACTTGATAGGCTTTGTCCCACAGCTACCCCGTTGTGCACGTTAAAGGGCAAGACGTCAATCTTAACTGTCAGTTGAAGACACCTTAAATGTATCAAATTTCAATTCATG
The DNA here is from genome assembly GCA_007657795.1 of Dreissena rostriformis. NCBI lineage: Eukaryota > Metazoa > Mollusca > Bivalvia > Myida > Dreissenidae > Dreissena > Dreissena rostriformis. Next base: position 125,552 of record VMBQ01001959.1, read on the forward strand.
CGCGAATTGAACCCTTCATGTACAGCATTTTGGGGTTTTATATGTGATTTCCTAATTTAATATGACAGCTGTGCAGTTGCTAAAATAAATTAATGGCAACTTAATGTTTCGTTTGTACATAAAACCATCAGCCGTGATTTACGACACTTGACGTGTACATTATACCAATTGGTGTGTACAAATGTGGTCACGACAGCACAACCGTGTGACGATGATCACTCGATGAGTATAGTTAGTAGTCTAGTTTTATTGCGCTCATGAAGAATAAAATTCACATTTAATGCTCGGTAATCGAGTCATATTTCCATGCTCCCTTTACTATCTAAACGGTTAAACGAATAAAATTTTATGGCGCATATGATTTTATGAACCAGCAAAAATAAATGAAACGCTTTGAACAATATTCCGTAAAATGTTCGTTAAGCTAATAGCAGAATGTGATGTTGAAGTTATTGGTACTTATTTCTTTTTAAATCAGATAATAAAGCATGTATTAGACCTGTATCACTCTGTATACTACACACATTACGTAACTATTCGTATTTATATATTGAGCTATTCATATTTAGAACCAGAATACATCATGCGTTTAAAGACGTTTGCATGATTTTACAACTCAGGTTCCCGATCGTCTGAGGGATTGACATAATATATAATGAACATATCAGTGTTTGGCAACAAAACACAAATAAAATATGTAATGTTTTGTCGATATTCGTCTATATTTTGTTCTTATGGTGACGTCTTACCTCGATGAAACAGACAAAATGAATCACATAGAATCGATAGCGTTTATAAGAATGAAATAAATGTACAATGCCACTTTAAATAACAATTTCACTATACCATTCATTGATCGATAAAAAAATGAACGAAACACAATGAGAATTAGAGTATAAGGTAACATTAGATATACTACATTTCTGTTACCGGCTCTTCTATGTGATAGCATCAGTCACGGTGTATGCCGCGCCGTAGATTATTAAAATTGCTGAATTAACAAAATTATGTGAGGTACACGGTTTGTGAACAATGCCTCTTTTATCACACTGGATGGTATCACTGCATGTGGAGGATTTGCTGTCAAGCTGCTGTTGTAGGTCGGCTGCGACACAGTTAGGACATTAGCTTGTTTAGTTGAGACAAGCTTTTTCATAACCGTTACATTGTGTTTGTTTGAATGATCTCCAGTAATTTAAATTGAATAAGATTGTTTTGTCCATAAACATTTTCTGTTTGAGTTGTATTGATATACGTGTATGATGAATTGGATTAATGAAACATAGTGCCCAGCCACACACCTTGTGGATTAATGAAACATAGTGCCCAGCCACACACCTTGTGGATTAATGAAACATAGTGCCCACCCACACACCTTGTTGATTAATGAAACATAGTGCCCAGCCACACACATTGAAATGAAATACATGTTAATCAATACATATAGATGCAATTTGAAAGTGTGCAAAATTGCCATTAAATCAATAGCCTAGTTTGCAATGAATTTATTATTTTTCAAACGGTACCGATTTTAAAACCGAAAGAAGGATTTCTATACGTATACGTCCATTTCGACAAACGCGATTATTTTTAAGTTGTAAAGCGCAAAAAAAACGGATATCTACCTTGTTACCACCACATATATTCTAATTGGCACATATAAAATTAAATCTATAGCCTAGTTAGCAAGTAATTTATTATTTTTCAAACGGTACGGCTTTTAAAACCGAAAGTAAGATTTCTATACGTATACGTCCATTTGGACAAAAATAGCGATTATTTTTAAGTTTTAAAGCTAAAAAAAGACGGATTTCTACCTTGTAACCACCCGATATATTCTAATAGGCATAGATAAAATTAATTCTATAGCCTAGTTAGCAAGTAATTTATTATTTTTCAAACGGTACCGCTTTTAAATCCGAAAGTAGGATTTCTAGACTATACGTCCATTTCGACAAACGCGATTATTTTTAAGTTTTAAAGCGCAAAAAGGACGGATTTCTACCTTGTTACCACCAGATATATTCTAATTGGCATATATACGATATGTTTTTCATTTATACCAAAATTAACTATGCCAAATAAGGTGTGTGGCTTTAATAATACTATAAATACTGAACATATTGTTTTCTTTTCCAACCGGATTTCACCACCAGTTGCAGCTGCATCATCTAGCTACGCACATATATTTATGATATGGAACGAAACAAGTTGGGGCATACCAGATGTCACGGTGAAAGCCACGATAAACGTATAAAGAAGCTAAAGAATTGTTCAAATACCCGATGTCATTGTTCAAATATAATGTATGTACACAGTGAAACGTCAGATGCATCAGCATAAGATAAGTCTTATAAGAGCTAGTGGTCCATTCTTAAGACACGAAACGAATCGCCATACAGTATGACTCACAACATATGTAATATACATTACTCACAAAAACATCAAAAACTGGGGTCGCCGCATTGGAATTCAGTGCAAGGAATTGTGGGTTTAAACCGTTTTGAGGAGTTCCAAACCTCACACTTGGTCCAGAATTATTCACAAAACATTTAAATTTGAATACATTTTGTTTTCATTTTAGCACATAAAATTGCATTACAATCACCACTACATCACGTCTTTGATTAAAAATATGTGAGACATAGTATCAAATAGCAAGGCAATACAAATATATCAAGAGAGGAAACATTGTTCACCATCTTTCAGGGATCTCACCTCGATGCCAGACATCTATGCCATGTTATTGCAACCTTAATCGTTCCTTGTACGCGTTTGAAACTCTAGTAGCCGAGTCACCACTAATTCTGTGTTCATCGCCAATGAACTTTACTTGCATAATTATAGTTATAAAGGCATTCGGTGTATCAACTGATGTCATTTTGGTCTTCAGTTATGTCTCCTGCATGGTTTATTCATAAAATACCACTCGTTAAACACATGAGTCGTGTGCTGGGACAACGGGGCTTCATGCATGTGCTTAAAGTGTCGTCCCAGACACTTTCCGCTTTTATGGTACTTTTCGTTTAAAGGAAGTCTCTTTTTGAGCAAAAAACCAGATTAGGCGGAAAGTGCCGTCCCTGATTAGCTTGTGCGGACTGCAAACGTTAATGTGGGACGACACTTTACGCACATTCATTTAGCCCAGTCTTTCTATAACGATTCCCATCTCATGTAATTGCTGGCATCCAATTGAAAGTGAGGTTTGTAGGCGTCGCATCCGGTATTAGAAGCTAACCAAATATCTAGTACATCGAAATGTTTGTTATCGTTATATTTGAAATCGAAAATGATGTTCATACACTTGGATGTACACGTTCAGAATAACTTGTTTGAATGCGCTATATGCATTGACGGACTGTATTGACAATGATGGGGACATTTCTGTAATGAATACGATCAAACATATGTGTTATACATACCCACAGTGCATTTATTCATTATGAGGTAGACTACTGATATTAAATATATTTCAAACGTCAATTTTTGTATTTTTCGACGCAATTTCTCGTTCAAGTACATGTTCAAAATGCAGGTCTTCTAAGCCAACAAGATGAAGCAAAGGATTTGAACATTTTAACACTTTGGCATTTTCAGATAACCATTCTTGTAAAGACGGGGCTAATTTACATTCCGGGTTATTCTGCTTCGTTTGAAATAACGAGAACATCAAACGGAGTAAATCAGCGGCAAAAACAACGCAGATTAAATTTTATTCAGTTAACATTTTATTATGGCTACAACCCTTTTCACTCTTTCAAATCTTACCGCAAACCGTCTTGCTTTACGACTTCAATGCGGCCACGCCAGGCAATTATAGACGCGGGCCCTCACACTCACAGGGGCGTGGCCGTAGCATCGCATTGTGGCGGTGTATCACACAACGCCCTTCTCTTACAGACAGTGAATTAAGTACCATGCTGATCTGTTACTCCTCATCATTTTCAATTTTTGAAACACGTGTGGTGAAATTTTATATTGACTTACATTGCCATTTCTGAAAATTATGCCTGTAACATCTAAGTTAGGTATATATTACACACGCATTTTCACTTATTATTTTGTACGAAAGAAGCACGATTGATGTCACCATCGCTAATATGATAATTATGTTACTGATACCATTGTGTTAATACCATTGGGTTAAGTTTGCTTTCCATCGGGAAGATAAATTGTCGCAATGAGTTTGACCATGGTGGTATTTAGTAGCCGTATCTATCATTGTATCGCTATGTACAACGACGGAGTATTGTATTTCCTACAAGTAAACCTAAGCCAAAATNATGGTGAAAGCCACGATAAACGTATGAAGAATCTAAAGGATTGTTCAAATACCCGATGTCATTGTTCAAATATAATGTATATACACAGTGAAACGTCAGATGCATTAGCATAAGATAAGTCTTATAAGAGCTAGTGGTCCATTATTATGGCACGGAATTGGCAAACAGTATGACTCACAACATATGTGATATACATTACTCACAAAAACATAAAAAACTGGGGTCGCCGCATACGAATTCAGTGCAAGGAATTGTGGGTTAAAACCGTTTTCAGGAGTTCCAAACCTCACACTTGGTCCAGAATTATTCACGAAACATTTACATTAAACCCATTTATGCCTAGCTTCTAGAAAAAAAGGCCTTGGCAAACAGCGTAGACCCAGATGAGACGCCGCATGATGCGGCGCCTCATAAGGGTCTGCGCTGTTTGCTTAAAGGAATTTCAGTAAGAAATATGCTAAATATAGAAATACATATACTAGACATCCCTAAATTTGGAAATAAATTGATCCAATTTAGAAGGATGGGAGAGTCCAATAGGCATAAATGGGTTAAATACAAAAAAGTTCATTTCAGCACATAAAATTGCATTTAAATCACCACTACATCACGTCTTTGATTAAAAAGCTGAGAGACATAGTATCAAATAGCAAGCCAATATAAATATATCAAGAGAGGAAACATTGTTCACCATCTTTCAGGGATCTCACCTCGATGCCAGACAACTATGCCGTGTTCTTGCAACCTTGGTCGTTCCTTGGACGCCTTTGAAAACTCTAGTAGCCGAGTCACCACTAATTCTGTGTTCATCGCCAATGAACTTTACTTGCATAATTATAGTTATCAAGTCATTCGGTGTATCAACTGATGTCATTTTGGTCGTCAGTAATGTCTCCTGCATAAAATACCACTCGCTAAACACACGAGTCGTGTTCTGGGACAACGGGGCTTCATGCATGTGCTTAAAGCGTCGCCCCAGACACTTTCCGCTTTTATGGTTATTTTCGTTTAAAGGTCAGGAAGTCTCTTTCTGAGTAAAAATCCGGATTAGGCAGAAAGTGCCGCCCCTGATTAGCTTGTGCGGACTGCAAACGCTAATATGGGACGACACTTTACGCACATTCATTAAGCCCAGTCTTTCCATAACGATTCCCATCTCATGTAATTTTGGCATCCAATTGAAAGTGAGGTTTGTTGGCTGCGCATCCGATATTAGAAGCTAGCCAAATATCTAGTACATCGAAATGTTTGTTATCGTTGTATTTGAAATCGAAAATGATGTTCATACATTCGGATGTACACGTCAGAATAACTGGTTTGAATGCGCTATATGCATTGGCGGACTGTATTGACAATGAGGGACATTTCTGTAATGAATACTATTTAAACATATGTGTTATACATACCCACAGTGCATTTATTCATTATGAGGTAGACTACTGATAAGAAAATATATTTCAAACGTCAATTTTTGTATTTTTTGACGCAATTTCTCGTTCAAGTACATATTAAAAATGCAGGTCTTCTAAGCCAAAGATGAAGCAAAGGATTTGAACATTTTAACACTTTGGCATTTTCACATAACCATTCTTGTAAAGACGGGGCTAATTTACATTCCGGGTTATTCTGCTTCGTTTGAAATAACGGGAACATCAAACGGAGTGAATCAGCGGCAAAACAACGCAGATTAAATTTTATTCACTTAAGCTTTTATTGAGGCTAGAACCCTTTTCACTCCTTCAAATCTTACCGCAAACTGCCAGGCAATCGTAGACGCGGGCCCTCACACTCCCAGGGGCGTGGCAGTAGCATCGCATTGTGGCGGTGTATCACACAAAGCCCATCTCTTACAGACAGTGAATTAAGTACCATGTGGATCTGTTATTTACTCCTCATCATTTTCAAGTTTATATTGACTTACATTGACATTTCTGAAAATTATGCCTGTAACATCTAAGTAAGGTATATATTACACACGCATTATCACTTATTATTTTGTACGAAAGAAGCACGATGGATGTCACCATCGCTTATATGATAATTATGTTACTGATACCATTGTGTGAATGCCATTGGGTTAAGTTTGCTTTCCATCGGGAAGATAAATTGTCGCAATGAGTTTGACCATGGTGGTATTTAGTAGCCGTATCTATCATTGTATCGCTATGTACAACGACGGAGTATTGTATTTCCTACAAGTAAACCTAAACCAAAATCTAGATAACAAATCATTTTACACTCTGACATTGTTCACATGCATCCTTTATCTGTACATGCATAATTTAAAGACATTGTAAGAGATCATTTTTGTTCCTAATGTGCAATTTAGATGACGCTGTAATGATTTCGGCCAATGCATGCATGCATGGATATTCATTAATGTATGTGAGCCGTGCTCCGGGAAAACGGGTCTTAATGCATGTGGGTAAAGTGTACGACACTTTCCGTCTGTACTGTTTACAAGAGACCTATAGGTTCAAATTGAGCTGTAAAATTTGTAAATGTAAATATAATGTTCAAACTAAATATACTTAAATATAAAATAACAATTGTAAACAAACACACATGCTCGAGATGACCATAATCTACATAACAATGCTCCCATCTCCACAGGAATACAAAATGCCATCGTAAATCAGAACGACCCTTCTAGATGTCATGTTGATAAACGAGCCAAAAATGCTTTGATGTTGGTCAAAACCTCCTTCAAAAACGTCATCATTTCAATCGATAAGGTATTTATTAAACAAGATATGCCAGAATATAATGATAAATGATGTTCAAATTAATATTGAATGCTACCTTTATTTTGAACCAGTTTCAGTTAAGTGCAAGTTCTCAACACCTCCCGCGACTATCATTAGCTTAATGATACATGTATTATTAAATAATGTAACATGCATAATCAAACATTTATATGAAAAAAAAAACTTGAAAAGTCTTTTCTATAAACTCGGGGAAGGTAAATACTTCAATTTGTTTTTTCCTGTATGGTGTTTATTGTAGGTTAAATACACGTATACCAAACATTAATCTTATGAATTGTGCATTAGTGGTATATCGCGCTGCTAATTACATTAAAGATTGTAATAATAGGTATCCTCCTTCAATTTGAATTGTAGTAAAAGATGCACATCTTAATGTTGTTACTGTATACATACTTTTGTATGAAACTCAAACAGATATCGGTCTATTCTGTTTTCAAACTAGCATAATGCGCGAATCGCTGGGATGCATGTATAAAAAGAATCATCTACTAGAATCCTAATGAAACGTTAACTCAAGTAACAGCCCTGAACAACAGTTCGTAAATTGCCCTTGAATGCGTTGATAAGACATTGTTCACCTATTATGTACGTATACTTTTTTCGTTTCTATCAATGTTGACGCCTGCGTTATCCAGGCTTCGATTAGTTAAGCAAACATGTCAGTCTCTTATGCAAACCTAAGTAATTAGCTAAATATCAAGACGTTTTAAAGGGCCATTAGAATATTTTAAGGAACCAGATACTCTTGCCATGAGTTTTTGTCTTAATTCAAGTCCCCGTTTGAAATGTCCTACGTAAATAAAGCCATTTAGTTGGCTTCACAGAATCAAGATCCATAAGTATTCTTGCTCTCACTCGTGTATTTGATTAGATGCACAGAGCTAATAAATGGGTTATATATGTTTAGAGTCAACGTTGAATAAACAAGTAATTGATCCTTAGGTAAATATTTGAGGGGGTTGACCTTGTTTGAAGAGTTCTTTAACTTTCCTTCTTGATAATAAAGTCGTTTCGCGCGTCCATCTTTAAACAAGCAATGACCTACGAACATCCCGCCTGAACTAAGACAGAATACATAAATTGTTGGTTGTTTAAATATTTCACCCTCGCTCTGTGAAAAGGGGGTTTAATGCATGTGCATTAAGTGTCGTCCCAGAAAAGCATGTGCAATCCGCACTAAGTCTACTAAGGGACGACACTTTCCGCTTTTATGATATTTTTTTGTTTAAAGAAAGTCTCTTCTAAGCAAAAATCAATTTTAAATGGCGTCTCGTCATTATTATTTTCATTTTAGCCATCATGCTTTTTGTATTAGTAATGCAAATAATGAAACGTTCTTAAGCACATGGACATCCTCATTTCCATGAAATCAAGAAAGGAAAACTACCTTTCGTTTCAAATAGGCGCACGACACCTTCTAGCCTTCAAGAGATTTATTAAGTAAAATGAATACATAGTTATATAGTTGTTACCTTATTATCGATGCATGAAATGATTGTGGTTGATGATCAATGTTGTATACCATATTTGCTTAGTAACTATGTCTATTTATCCACAAATATTTGGGTAAATGTTCCTATATTCACAAACGTGAACCTTCTAATTCAAAAAGAATGCAAAGTTCCACCTTTTGTGAAATTGACCTTGTTTCAGATTGAAATGATTCTAGTGTATAGTCTTGAGTATAAACCTTCGTTTCATGGTCGTATACAAGAGTTGTATGAAAGAACAAAGGTTATCTCAAGCGGTAACAAAGCCAGATTATCATGACGAGAATATGATCAAAGGAGCTAAAAGACGTGATCAGTAATCGATCCTTGTTAACCCGTTTTTAATCTGAAATACGATGACATGTGTAGAGTCTTAGATTATCTCTGATTACCACATTTTTGTAATGCTAACATCTGGGCTGAATCAGCAAAATCAAACCGTAATTAAATTGGTGTGTGTTTTTCTTGCAATAGTTTGGAAGCTATTATGAACAGTTAAAGTTGTTTCACTATGTTTCTGTTTTACACATGCTTTGTTATAATTCATTCAAAACGTATTATCAAAATAAAATAATAGACATTATTAAATAATTTTTTTACCATTCACATACACAGCTTTCGCGGTATTATAGTTCAGTAGTTAATTTGTATTATACTGTTTCTAATTCACAAACTGTCCGCTCTGAAAATAACCAAACGCGTGACTTACTTACTTGAAGTGAATTTAAACAATATATGTAGCAAAAGAATATATTATGAGTATACATGTATAAATACCAGACATTGAAGTAAACCTAATGTAATGGTTCTCCGGCTTTTTTTCCTGTAAGTAAATCCAATTTAATATCAATCTTTTCTTATCCATGTACATTTCTAATGTGAAATAAAATGATTGTTGAAATGCTGTTATGATATGGAGACTCCATCCATTTACAATTACGGTGAAAGTTATTACTGAAATAATGACCTTTGCTGCATATTATTTTGGGTTAAACGTAAGAAAGTTTTTATATGAACAGATATAAGACCCAACATTCATTTGTTAACTTTTCAAAATCATTACCGGAACTCTGTAAGCTCATGGATGAAATTAGCACAGGTACGATTTATTACTCCCATGATTAAAACGAAAGTTTCCACAAAACATTTCTAAACATATCGAAGCCTCCAATTGTTTTATATGTCTGCAGAGTATTGCTGTCGGTGAAAATGACGTAATAAAAGTGATCAAAGCGTTCAGGCTGATTTATGTTTGTTTATGTTAAGAGGCACTTAAAATTTCGATGCTGCTCTTGTACTTTCTGGATGTTATAGAGACTCAATTGAAAAAAAAACTTACCTGGCATTCATTATTATGTTCACAGTGTATTAGGTTATTGAAAGGAGTTAAAAAGTGCGTGCTATTGGTGTACTCAACTACTAAGAATCATTGAAATGCAGCAGCTTCCTTTTACACGGTGGCTTAATAAAACTGAATATTGATTTAACATGTCATCAATTTAAATATTGTTATTATACCATAATTGCATGGAGTACATTGGCGTAAAATGTACTTCAGCAGATTGAGACAGATCAGATCTATCATTTGATGATTAGCTTTCAATGTGATGCTCCCATATTAATGAGACTGAACACAATGCATCGGCTTTGTTCGACTATTTAATGATATGGACCGACACAATCTCCGATGATAGCGGAATTGAACATGTAGACACTGTTTGTTTGTTTTTTCTGTAAGGTACTGATTTGCAGGTGTTATATGTAAAATGGAAAATCTTTACGACTGAATTCGTTTGTACCTCATTAAACTTAATTGTCTCACAAGATGTAAAGATTCCCTCTCGAAATATTGTGTACGCAACTCAAACCCGTCGTTCCCATTCATAATGTCTCCTTGTTAATTTCGGATGTACCATTGGAATGAACGCACTGTCTTGTGAAGTAGTGTATACGCAAATGAATAAAACCAAGTCCTCTCTCGTTTTATTGTATTCCAGTTTTGTTTCACGCCACCCATTTCAAAGATGTCAAGAGTGTAGGAGGAACTCCTGTCTGCTTGTATACATTGCCTGAAATAGATATCCTTCACGTTAATTGAACCTTTCAATTTAAAGACTGCCTATGCCATAGCTTATTTACATTTTATACATGTTTGTATTCATGAAATTGTGCCTTTTTATTACAAGTATTGTGTACGTATGTACGCATAAGTTTTTTTAATTGAAATATTAAGTTTTGGTTAGAAAGCAGGTTTATTGTTATATTTGTATACACATCTTTACACAAATATCGTCTATTTGAACTGTTTAAGGGGAAATCACCAAAAATAACGCAAATCACATATTAACTGGCTTAACTTTTAGAAACTACTTTACATACATTCACTATATATAATTATGACCTCAAATCATAACGTTCAACCTTTCGCGTTTACCGGTAGTTAAAAAACTAAGTATATGTATTCAATCATTTTTTTAAAGAAAAAATCATACGTGGATACATTTATATCATTTTGTTTTAACTCATTCTACATATATGTATTATACAAATATTGTTTTCGCGTAAACGTGAATCAAACTGCTGACATATTGATATTTTAAATTACAAAGTGAACAGCATACCTCGCATGTTTGATCACAGTCAGTGCTTGACTCAAAAGAACGAGGCCAATGGGGATGACGCCGGAATAATTTAGTGAAAACACCAGGATTGTGGGGTCGTCAAGTTAAGTTAATTCAGTGCTGGCCTTTATGCCGTAAACGTATCTAGTTACGCAATGATTTTGCCAAGAACGCACACAATCTTTGCTTGCTTCAATTGGAATTTTAATCGAAACATGACATTGCCGAAATAGCAAGTCTCTCAGTCTAAGAAAATTGAAACAGATGTGCACAAATGTCAGTGACTCCATTTTATCATTTTTCTAAAATATTTTTGAGTTGCCATTTTATCATTTTTCTATGATATGTTTAAGCTGAGCTAGTCATTTTGTAGTTGAGCAAGTGATTTTGTAGTTGAGCTAGTCATTTTGTAGTTGAGCTAGTCATGTTGTAGTTGAGCTAGTAATTTTGAAGTTGAGCTGGTCATTTTGTAGTTGAGCTGGTCATTTTGTAGTTGAGCTAGTCATTTTGTAGTTGAGCTGGTCATTTTGTAGTTGAGCTAGTCGTTTTGCAGTTGAGCTAGTCATTTTGTAGTTGAGCTTGTAATTTTGTAGTTGAGCTGGTCATTTTGTAGTTGAGCTGGTCATTTTGTAGTTGAGCTAGTCATTTTGTAGTTGAGCTAGTCATTTTGCAGTTGAGCTAGTCATTTTTTAGTTGAGCTTGTAATTTTGTTGTTGAGCTGGTCATTTTGAAGTTGAGCTGGTCATTTTGTAGTTGAGCTAGTCATTTTGTTGTTGAGCTGGGCATTTGCATTAAGCTTTTTGAACATTATACAGGTCTTTAAATTAATGAAAGTGTGGTACTCTGTTGTCAGAATGAGTTTTGACATTTGTTTTGATGAAATGAAGGAGGTGTTTAAATTACTGAAATACATAAATTGATATCTATAATTGGATCCAAGTATTGTTACTTAACCTTATCTGTTAAAGACGCAACAGTTTTGTAGGCACTGAGTCACAGGGTCGCGGTGGAATTTACGAGAAAAGCGAAAACTGGTTGACGGGTATGGAAAATGCAGTGGCCGATTTTAAAATGCAGCTGAATTGAATGTTCATTTTAATTATTTCTTAATATCGTTACCTATTAACACATTAGATCTAACTTTAAAAATGTATTGTATAGTTGTATTAAAAACTGCTAACCGCTCACTGCTAACAGCCAACTTCTTAATAGGAACTGATTAATTGCCATTATTGGCTGCTAAAGGCGCATAAATATGGGCTAAACATATAGAATATAATTTTTTTGTTTATAGTGCATGTAAATTCGTTACACGCTTGAAATTGTAAATGTCATCATGAAGTTTATCATTGTTTGTTTTAATAGATGTAAAATAAAAGCGTATTACACTACTTACTTGTGAACCAAGTATACGCCGATGTATTATTGTAACAAGGACCCGTGGTCCAGTTTACTGCTTTATAATGTGTGTGCGGCTCATTGAACTATGGTTGAAACAGGAGCGAAAACGATACAAATAAAGGCTCAAGAAACATACACGCCTTTAAGAGATTTATTAAATTAAATAGATACATACTCATACCAACAGTATATTCAGAGCAACCCTAACAATATTAATCGATGCATCTGATTGTTGTGTTTGATATTTAATGTTGTTTCCATATTTGCTTGCTACTTGAGTTATTATATATATAAAACCTTATGCAAATACTCCAAGATTCACAAATATATACCTTCTTATTAAACAAGAAGGCAACGTTCCAACGTTTGTCAAGTTGACATTGATTTTGATTTCAATGGTACCAGTTTATAGTATTGGGTAAAACAAGCTGCGATTTATGGTCATATGAAAGAGGTATTTGTAAGAATAAAGTCGACCCTAAAGCGGTAAGAAAGCAAAATATCATGACGAACAAAATATCAAAGGAGAACAGAAACGTGGTAAGTAATCAAAATACGATACGTGTAGAGTCATAGATTCATTCAAAACGTATTTAGAAAATAAACTAACATATATTATTTGACTTTGTTGTCAAAATACATTAAATTAAAAAAAACATTTACGTTAAAAGTGTTCAGTTGTTTAATATGAAATACATTTTAAACTGTTATTAATTCTCAAATATCTACTCTAGCTGAATATTTGACATATTGACAGTAAATTATTTTAAACATGTTATAGTCAACAGCATGCAAAGGTTCTTCGGCTGTTTTTACCTGCAATTGTATCTTATTTCTTGTTAATTATTTCGTGTTCAAATGCTAAGTTATGACATAAAGATTTAATCCATTTCCATCAATTTACACTGATCGTGAACGTTATTACGGACTAAGGTTGTTTTGTTTCACCTTATTTAGGGTTAAGATTGACAGTTTTTGTATTGACATACACAAGATCCGACACCGTTACTTTTCAAACTCATTACATGAACTGTTTCAGCTCATGGATCTCTTATAGAGATGTTTTTAGAGAAAAGCAAGCGCATTTATTGAACAAATTACCTGTCACTCGTTATCATGTTCACAACGTGAGGTTATTGCAAGCTGGCACAGAATGCATTTTATTTGTGTAATCAATTACTCTAAAATTGAAATGTTGCAGCTGCATTTTACAAGGAAGATCAATCGGCTTGATAAACATGTTATTCATTTAAAACTTGATGCATTTAAATATTGTAATAATGCCACCATTGCACCAAATTCATTAGCGTTAAGTTTATAGACTATTTTAGAAGATTGATCCAGACGTATCATTGCGTGAGTTGAATACTTGTACATTCGTTTTTTCAATATGATGGTCTCATTTGGAATTGGACGTACGCTACATTTATCGGCTTATAGTTCGATTGTTCAATTCTATGGACCGACACAACCCGCGTTGATAGCTTGATTGGTAATGTAGACAATGCTTTTCTGTCAACAACTGCTTTGCAGATGGTTTACGTACAATTGGAGATCTTGCACCTGCATTCGTTTGTACTTAATTTAATTGTCTCGAATGATGTAACGATTGTCTCGTGAAGTATTGTTTACGCAAATCAAGTCAAGTCGTTTCTATTATGGTCTAGTTTATTTTCCTTTGTACCTATGGAATGCACACACCGTCTTGTGGAGTCTTTTTACGCCAATTTATAAAATCATGTCGTACCTTTTTTAAATGTATTCTAATTTGGTTTTACGCCACCCGCTTCAAAGATGTCAATGCGGTAGGAGGAACACCTGTCCGCTGTTAAAAATTGCCAGAAATGGATATCCTTCACGTTAATTGAACCATTCATTTTTAAGACTGCCCATGCCACAGCTTGTGTACAATTTACACATGCAAAAATATACTCACAATCAGTTTCCATTTCATTACAAGAACTGTGAACGTAGATTCTATAAAGATTTTGGTTTTAATTGAATGTTTAGTTAGGATCAAAATGTAGTTGAATTGATGAATATATATTCCCTTAAAACATATAAAGAAAATATAGTCGATTCAATGTGTTAATGTTAAATTCAACAATGGTATTATAAAGCTTACGAAAAATAGGGTGAACTATTCAAACTTTTGTTAAATATCCAATATAATTATCATCTGTATTACCTCAAAAACAAACATTTTTCGTGTGTTTTAGTTTTAGAAATAGCACAGGATATAAGTATGCTTACTAACTGCAATCGCTAGCGAAACATAATTACCATACATAATTATGTCTATGCAATTTTTTAACGCTTGCTTACTAATTCATACATATGATATGTTATATACAAAAATGTATTCATGTATTCGTACTTCCTGTAAACTGCTGACACAGGACTATTTTTAATTACACAGTGAACAGTAAGTCCAAATAAGTAGACGTTATATTGCGATGTCGATGTATGTCGACCTCATATTTATAGGAGTAAGTGAACAGTGTACCTGGCATGTTAAAAATGTAGGCCACAGAACACCTATTTTACGACGCAGCATGCGTTTTCTGTTCATTCACATGTAATTTACGTTATACATGTTTTTAAACAATATTTCCTCCATAATACACTCTCGCAGTTCACATGGTCTTCAGAACGCTTACAGACACAGACGCTTGTGAGAAAACTCACGTGATTGAATTTCCTTTTTTCGGAAGCGGAATGCGCTGAGTTTGTTTGGAGCAGTTTTGCTGGTGAAGTAGACACGTTGTTTGGAAATCGTTTATGCGCTCTGTTACAGATCTGGTTTTAGTCCAAACATGAGTCTTAATAATGAGAAATAATAATCTTAGGCGCATAGCACCAGCTGCCTCGCATTAATGAGAGTGTTCGTTTAATTATTTAATAAACTGCATTTGCGCCACCGCCTGTTCTAACCGCCACCTTTTTGGAAATTGCAAGAATTTCTATTCCACCCTTAGCCAGTTGAACTTTTGTTTTAGCAACTTGTATATTTTATAAGAAACTATGTTATGGCATAAATGACATAATTTGGTGGAAATTTGCTCATCACAAAGGCGGAATGATGCATTCGTAATTTCAAATTCTAACATGTTACAACTTATATAGGTCCTCACGTGTTTAAAGGTGTTGTCATTGCATGTTACTGTTCATTTGTTGATGCATTATCTCCGGTTATTTGTCTACTACACTACATTGCACGATTTGTTTTAAATAAGAAAAATATCTCTAAAAAACCTATAACACCTACTCGCCTTCTAAATTTCTGCGCTATTTTCAAACAAACTTCCGGTCCTTATGACCATCAAAGAATTATCATTGGCTCGTGTTTATGCATCTCTTAAAAAGGTGGTGCCATAGATGAACGGCTTTTACCTTGTCCTATATATTTTGCATCCCTCTCAAATGATAATGGATACATCTATTTTGATTATTTTATAATTACAAAGATTCATGTATTTATAAAAATATATTGCCATGATTCTATTAGTTATTGAATGCTTCTAATTTTACTGATGTATCATGGCATATAATGCTCGTTTTCGAAAGCGGCCATGAACGATATCGTGCCATGATATACATGTAATTGATATTAAGAAATGCACTCAAATAAGAAGCTTTTCTAGAAATTCTTCGTTCGAAAATATTATCTTTGCTCTAGCGTTAGCTAGCAGACAATACAAGAAGCTTAGGAACTGACGTGATTTCCTTCGTTTTTTTTTGTTTAAGTCAATTTACCTCCTAGGATGAACTTGAGTCATGAAAGATTACCTGGAACAAGACAGTGCCATGGTAACTGCTGGTGTTAAAAATGTGCCATTATGATAAGCTCTATTAATAGGCTATAAGACGTTTATTTTCAAAGGGAATTGCTATCGTCTGCAGTTTCAATGAAATTCTCGCGCTAGGTCGATGCTGAACTCACCAGAACGAGACAAATTAAGATGGCGCCGGATAATTGAGTGAAAGAATCATACTGTGAGGGTTGTCAAGTCTTTCTGGAAATGGTATAGGTAACACGGTGACCGGTTAGATAGATAGATAGATTTATTTCGGAGAAAGCATACATACAGACAATGCATTAAAACAACATGTACATAAAACAATATGAAGTAAAAAAAAAATCATAATTGAAAAGTACATGCATTGAATGCACTATGGCATGCAAACTAACGCCAAGTATTACACAAAAAAGAGCAATATCCCTTGTTTTAAACCCGCCTGTAAATACAAGGTCCTTGATTTTCCATACAAACTATTGGTGAATTGTGTTTGCTCTTAAGACTATTTACCTTTAAAAGTGGCTTGTAATTTAGAAGAAATAACCCTACACAGAGAGGGTAGTGTCACTTGTTTCTTAAAGCGTCTGTTCTATGAACTGATTACGTTAGCCATATTTAACTGATTGTGCGTACACTTCACTATAGTACGCAGAGTAATAAAACCTCTAATATATATAATTGGCATATCTGCTTATTAAACCTAGTTCAACCATGTCTTGAAACTAGTCATATTTGGCTTAATGTGAATACACTACAATATAGTTCGCAGAGGAATGAAAATCTGAATAATCGCAGAACATAGACAAGAAGTGTGTGTTGCGGATGGTCATACATTGGATTTTTTTTCTTATTATTATTATTATTTTCTTATTGTCCTTTTCTCATTACACAATCACTGCCTTATTTGCATTGAGGACATCATTCCGGTGTGACGGGTATTTTTATGAAGTCCATAACTGGAACATTCTCGCTGCCAATTGAAATCATTGTATGAGACTGTATCAAACGAAAACCATAAAGGTGACCATCTTTCATTGCAAATGTCACCAAGCTTTCGTCTTCGTAGCGTACTTAAAATGAGTTTACACAAACGATGAATTGCATGCATTTGTTTTTTAACCAATGCGAATATTGCATTTATGTTCGGAAATCACTTTGTATAACGTTGCTGCGATTTTATAACAACGATAAATTGAAGATATATTTAATACCACGCTATGTCGCTCACCCGAGCACAACATGCTCATGGTGAGCTTTCGTGATCACCTTTTGCCCATCGTTTGTCGTCCATCGTGCTTCGTCTGTCGTCCGTCATCAACATTAACCTTGTTAACACTCTAGAGGCTATATTTATATTACAAATCTGCCTAAAACTAGGTCAGAACATTTTTCTCAATGATAGCTTGGCCGAGTTTGAAACTGGGCCACGACTAGGCCAGTAAGTCATTTTAAATGAAAAGCTTGTTAACACTCTAGAAGTCACATTTATTGTCGAATGTTCTTGAAACATTGTCAGAACATTTGTTCTAATGAGGTCTCGGCTGAGTTCGATAATGGTTCCGGTTTGTTGAAAAACATGACCGTCAAGAGGCTGTGCAGTTTTCCTTAAATAACTGTATTAAAACCTTGTTTACACTATAGAAGTCACACTTTTAGTCCAATTTTCATGTAACTTGGTCAGTATTTTTGTTGTAGTAATGTAACAGCTTTGAAAATGGTTCCGGTTCGTTTAAAAACATGGCCGCCAGGGCTCGGCACAGTTTTTGCTAATGCTATCACGGTCGATTTCGAAATAAGGTCTCTTGGGGTAAAAAAAAACAAGGCCTTATATTCAACTCAAACAAAAAGCTTGTTAACACTCTCGATGCAATATTTATTGCCCAATCTTCAAGACTTTTTGTCCGAATATTTGTCCCTATAATATCTCTGCCAATTTCGAATCTAGGTCATGTATGTTAAAAAAATAAGATCACTAGTTCAAATTAAAGAACAGTTTTTGGACACTAAAGAGGCCACATTTTTACAACAATCTTTATATTCAAGTTCTGCTCATAACATTTGTCCGAATGATACCCCGGCTCAGTTTAGAAATAGGTCACGTTGGGTCAAAAACGATGCAACTAGGTCAAATTAAAGAAAAGGCTTGTGAACACTCTAGAGGCTTAATTTATATCCCAACCTTTAGAAATTTGTCAGAACATTTGTCTCTCGGTCGAGTTAGAAACTGTGTCACGTGGTATAAATATTATATAATTGGGTAAAAATAACTAAACAGCTTTCAAAAGCTCTAGAGGACAAATCTTTGGCTCAGTCATTAGGCAACTTTCTAAGATTTTTTGTTCTAATGATGTCCTGGCCGAGTGTAAAAACAAAATATGTAACTTCACAAAAACTGATCAATCAGATCAGGTCCTTTGTGCCTCAGGTCAGCGACTAAGGGCCTTTGTCCCTCCTTTCCCGATTACTGTTTAAGTTCATTTTAAGCTACACTAGCGTGTATGTGTGTGTTTGTGTGTGCTTGTGTGTGGCCTTTATTAAACATTTGACCTGACGTGCCACTGGGATGTTTTAGTGCCAGCCTAAAACTGGTAAGTGAATGTCTAAATTCATGTTCAAAGGCAAATGCGTCAATAAACATCAAACGAAGTTTGCAAATTTGGTTTAAAATTTGATGACTTGGAATCCTGTTTGACAAAAGTAACTTGCCCTCTACAACTATTCACTTTTAAGTTCATATGTTGATCTTTATAACATGAAATGCACCATTTTATATCAAAGTATATATGATATTCACATTACAGTGCATGTGCGTGTTGCTTATATATTGTCAGCTTTGTATGAATAACGATGAACTGGACTTGTTCAAGTTATATGAATAAACTTTCTGTTCTATTCTATATGTCTTCATTTCATTATTATTTTCAAGTTCAAATTATAATTGAGCCGCGTCATACGGAAACGGAACTTATGCCATATGCGGCATCCGCGCAGTCTGGTCAGGAGCAACCATGTCGATATCAAATCGCGCGAGGTTTCGTGGTCTCGTTAGCGTAAAGGGTAAGTACTGACCAGACTGCGCGATTGAACAGGCTTGCCTGGAGCTACGATAGCCCAATATGGCATAAGACCTTTTTTCACAAGACGCGGCTCATATATTTAATTTTAAGTATACCACTATATATTAGTATTATAAGTCCGAAATAACATACATGTATCTTGATATGCCTGCATGTACTACACGATGTTTTATAATTGCATCGAATACATTATTTAAACGCTAGAGCTGACATATTCCAGAAAACTGAAGATTTTATCCAATGTATGATTGCATCAAATAACGCACAAATGCAAACAACCGTCTATCTTAGATAACAACATGTCTTTTTTCATTGCGTTTTTACCGAGCAAGGCCGCTTAAACTTTATAAATAGCCTCCGTTTCGGCGAGCTCGTTCAAATTCGGCTCTCGCTCTAAAAGCCCGTTGACTTATTTAATCCACTCACACCTGTAGAATTTCACTTTGATTCAAGAGCGGGACTCCTGACTACCGGTTGTAGTTTAACAGTTAAACATCATGAATGGGAACATGTGTGTCAGTGCAATAGCGATATATATTTTATATGTAACATGCAGTTTACTTCTGACGGAGGGAGGTGTAAATGCAAGTGGATATACATATGGGGGATACCAAGTAATGCCTGTTTCAACGTAAGTGAAGTATTTAAAAAACTATTTTGCAATTTTAGAATACATAATTAATATAAAAAAAATATTGTTTATATGAAATACACAAACACCATCTAATACCATACGGTTTGGGCAATCGTATACAGAACAGGGCAAATGTCATGTTGTGTTTACACTCCTTTGCACGAGGTTTGATAATAAAGTTAAACGATGAAGACCAATGAAGCTGCGTAATGTAACACGTATCAGTTATCTATGAGTTGTGGTATACGGAATGGAGCCAAACGTTACATGCAATTATTTTAGATTACAACACATCTTACTTGGGTTTTCCCGACGCACACGTCATAAGATTGTTGCAGTAGGAAAAAACTAAACATTGTAATTACTCATTGTACCGATATTTAATAAATCAAACCTTATCTGACTATAATGTCAGGCCGTATCGAGTTTCATCGATCTAAAACTAAGTTCTTCTTCGTATAAAACCTGCGTTTATTAAAACTAGATGTACCCTGCATGTATGTATAGCATACATGTATGTGAAAAAGCAATCTTAGGCAAAACATTCACATTTAGCCCGCTCTGTAAAAGTAGAAAGTTTTAAGAACGAAGGTGTTGATATAAATAGGCTTGATATAATTACGGCCAGCATTACTTATGTTACTTCACATAAGGAAACACGAGATTATGTTAGCTGACATGATGTTACGTAACACTAACAAACTCAAGACTGGATTTTTTTTAAGTAGACAAGAACGAACTGCTTGTTAGCATGTTGCATGTAGAGGCGGTATGTTGCACGTGCAGATGAACTTTATTTTAATCGGTAAAGGATTCATTTATTTTCATAGCTAATTTCCAATGCACAAAAGGAGAGTTAAGCATAAAGCGATATAAACGGCAAGTTAGAAATGTAAAAAACGCTCTCGCAAAAAAACAACGACAGCGCAATATACCTCTGCGTAGATATACCAACTATAAAATGTCAAAAAGCTACGTGCAGCAGGTCAACCAGACAAAACCCTTTCGTTTAATTTATTTGTCATATTTCAAACAGTGACACGTGGTGGTCTGCATATGTAATATTTTGCATTTCTTCACAGTCCATATTTCTTTAGTGTAATCGCTTCTTTTATTGCCTTAAAGGAACTCGCTTATTGTTCCGAACTTGCATAAAGTGCATAAATCGGGCATACAATGCTTTTTTTCCGCTTTGAGTTAATTATTGATATTTTTACGAAGTCGTGTCTCGTTAAGCGTTATTAAATTGTGTAAAAATGCTTTACAATAGTATCCGTATCGGTATTATTCATAATTGTGTTATTAAATGATGCGTGTGTACGTTCGAAACCGTAAACATAACAGGTATGCATTACTTTATGCGATGTGACTTCATTATATGCGCTACACTTACTGACACTTGTTAAATTTATTGCCTATTAAACCACGATAGGATGAACCGAATTCGTTTAAAAAACGAGTGCACATTCTCCACTGATGACAATATGCACATCATGGTTCGCGCCTGATTGTAAGGCTATAATTGCACGGCTTCTGTCCCACAGTTACCCCGTTGTGCACGTTAAAGGGCAAGAAGTCAATCTTAACTGTCAGTTGAAGACACCTTTAATGTATCAAATTTCAATTCAAATTTCAATTCATGCGCGAATTGAACCCTTCATGTACAGCATTTTGGGGTTTTATTTGTGATTGCCAAATTTAATATGACAGCTGCGCAGTTGCTAAAATTAATTAATGGCAACTTAATGTTTCGTTTGTACATAAACCCACCAGCCGTGATTTACGACACTTGACGTGTACATTATACCAACTGGTGTGTACACATGTGGTCACGACAGCACAACCGTGTGACGATGATCACTCGCTGAGTATGGTTAGTAGTCTAGTTTTATTGCGCTCACGAAGAATATAATTCTCATTTAATGCTCGATATTCGAGCATTAAATCAACTGTTTATCCTCCATTTACTTTTTAAATGGTTATACGATGAAAATGTTGTGGCGTTTATGATTTTATGAACTAGTTACGCAAATCTCTATTCAACGCTTTGAACCATATTAACTAAAAATGTTCGTTCAGCTGATAGCAGAATGCGATGTTGATGTTGTTGGTACTTATTTCTTTTTAAATCAGATAATAAAGCATATATCGGACCTGTAACACTCTTTAGTCTATACATTTTACGTTACTATACGTATTTATGTATTGAACTATTCATATTTAGAACTTGTATAAATCATGTGTTTGAAGACATGTGTACGTTTAAATGGTGTCACAACTCAGGTTCCCGATTGTCTGGCATAAACCAAACAAAAATTACAATATGTTACGTTTTGTCTATCTCGTCTATATTTTGTCCTGATGATGACGTCCTACCTCGAAGGATTAATAGAATCGTTAGAGGTAATTAGAATGACATAAATATCCAAAGCCACATTANGGTTATGGTTCGTTTAAAAACATGGCCGCCAGGGCTCGGCACAGTTTTTGCTAATGCTATCACGGCCGATTTCGAAATAAGGTCTCTTGGGGTAAAAAAACAAGGCCTTATATTCAACTGAAAGAAAAAGCTTGTTAACACTCTCGATGCAATATTTATATCCCAATCTTCAAGACCTTTTGTCAGAATATTTGTCCCTATAATATCTCTGCCAATTTCGAATCTGGGCCACGTATGTTAAAAAATAAGATCACAAGTTCAAATTAAAGAAAAGTTTTTGGACACTCTAGAGGCCACATTTTTTCAACAATCTTTATATTCAAGTTCTGCTCATAACATTTGACCGAATGATACCCAGGCTAAGTTTAGAAATAGGTCACGTTGGGTCAAAAACGATGTTACTAGGACAAATTAAAGAAAAGGCTTGTGAACACTCTAGAGGCTTAATTTATATCCCAACCTTCAGAAATTTGTCAGAACATTTGTCTCTATGAAATCTCGGTCGAGTTAGAAACTGTGTCACGTGGTATAAAAATTATATCATTGGGTAAAATTAACTAAAAAGCTTTCAAAAGCTTTAGAGGACAAATTTTTTGCCCAGTCATCAGGCAACTTTCTAAGATTTTTTGTTCTAATGATGTCCTGGCCGAGTGTAAAAAAAATAATCTGAAACTTCGCAAAAACTGATCAATCAGATCAGGTCCTTTGTGCCTCAGGTCAGCGACTAAGACCCTTTGCCCCTCTTCTCCGATAATTGTTTAAGTTCATTTTAAGCTACACTAGCGTGTATGTGTGTGTTTGTGTGTGCTTGTGTGTGGCCTTTATTAAACATTTGACCTGACGTGCCACTGGGATGTTTAAGTGCCAGCCAAAAACTGGTAAGTGAATGACTAAATTCATGTTCAAAGGCAGGGGCGTCAATAAACATCAAACGAAGTTTGCAAATTTGGTTTAAAATTTGATGACTTGGAATCCTGTTTGACACAAGTAACTTGCCCTCTACAACTATACACTTTTAAGTTCATATGTTCATCTTTATAACATCAAATGCACCATTTTATATCAAAGTATATATGATATTCACATTACAGTGCATGTGCGTGTTGCTTATATATTGTCAGCTTTGTATGAATAACGATGAACTGGACTTGCTCAAGTTATATGAATAAACTTTCTGTTGTATTATATATGTCTTCATTTCATTATTATTTTCAAGTTCAAATTATAATTGAGCCGCGTCATACGGAAATGGAACTTATGCCATATGCGGCAGCCGCGCAGTCTGGTCAGGAGCAACCATGTCGATATCAAATCGCGCGAGGTTTCGTGGTCTCGTTAGCGTAAAGGGTAAGTACGGACCAGACTGCGCGATTGAACAGGCTTGCCTGGAGCTACGATAGCCCAATATGGCATAAGACCTTTTTTCACAAGACGCGGCTCATATATTTAATTTTAAGTATACCACTATATATTAGTATTATAAGTCCGAAATAACATACATGTATCTTGATATGCCTGCATGTACTACACGATGTTTTCAAATTGTATCGAATACATTATTTAAACGCTAGAGCTGACATATTCCAGACAACTGAAGATTTTATCCAGTGTATGATTGCATCAAATGCCGCACAAATGCAAACAACCGACTATCTTAGATAAAAACCTGTCTTTTTTCATTGCGTTTTTACCGAGCGAGGCCGCTTAAACTTTATAANAATAAATGTATGTTACCGGTATAAACAAGAATTTACATCTTATTCGCTATAAAACACGTAATTTATTAATTAATGCAATACAGTAACGAAAATGTAAGTTAGTGTAACTTGTGGAGATTCTATTTTGACCAATACTTGGATTCTCATTTATGACACTGAAATTTTCTTTGAAGCGAAGAATAAAAAACATATTTTATTTGAAAATGTGATTTTGCAAAGGTTAAATGTATGTTATGTTTGTGCATTGATTGGCCTAGGCGGCTGACGTAATTCAATTACATATCTGGTCATCAAACAGATCTTATTTCTTTCATAAAGTTTTAAATTGCAATACATGGTTAATTAATGTGGAAAAGCCATTAATTCCGTTCCTTCGAAGTCAAGTTAGTAATTGAAAATCAAGAATGAATTAACATCAGACGAAAACTTGTAGACTGGTTTTCTGTTCCTCGTCCCGGCAAGCGTCTGTGTACGTTTGAGTGAGTGATCGTTGATTGATGCGCCACACAACCCGTCTATCAATTATAACATGACCATGGCTTTCGAAACTCTACTCTCGCTTAGTGGATTTTTTTCTTGTAATTAATTCGGTAAAATTCGAAAACTTTGACGTGAGACTTTAAGTCTTTATAATTTCCCTTGGATATAAGTGTAAACGCATTTATTTATTAACATGTGCTTTATTTCTGCTGTCGCCTTTTGGAAATAGCATCGATTACATAAACGCATGCCGTCAATATTTAAGTCGTACCTNATAGAAGTGAAAACGCATTTATTTATTAACATGTGCTTTATTTCTGCTGTCGCCTTTTGAAAATAGCATCGATAACATAAACGCATGCCGTCAATATTTAAGTCGTACCTATGCACTTGGCAGCTATGGTATTCCGTCTACTTCATCTGAGTTAATAGGTGTACGCATTCTATTGCCTCCAGATATAGTGCTTTCATTGAAATAGAACATTTTGTTGATTGCAAACATCTCCCCATGGAGTGTTGAATGTTATATGTTATTGTTGTACATATAACGCCCATTTTTATATACAACAAGGATAATTAAGGCCGCCAGTCTTTCAGAAATCGACCCTACAATGACCTTGTATCGTATTGAAATACCATATGTTTTGTCAAAATATTTTACCGAAGTAATAAAGAAAGAATTTGAATTGTAACTCGCAATTAAACAGGGAATGACCGTTACAAATAGCTTTTAAATGAAGGCAATTGTCATTCACAAGATAACCACAGCAAGGGTGCAGGTGTACACGCATATTACTACCCTAGTTCACGGAAACCATTCATGTTGCGTCATTATTAGCAATTAAAACACATTTAAACCAGATAGGATTCCGTTTGAAATTGTTAATGTAATTGACATAGGGCTCGGTTAGGCGCTTTTAATCTGATGGAGTCAATCATTTATAGATGAAATCTGCTCGCTGATTAAAGTTGCTTTGTTTTCCCATAGACATTAGGTTTCAACATTTCCCAAGGTTGATGTTGAGTTTAAGTTGAAAATGCTGACTTCGAGTATTACTATCCGTTCAGTTGAACATGAGACGGGCAAGATAACCTTATCGAGCTTAACATTTTAACAAAATATTAATGTGAAAGTGAACTCGTAAATGGTTAGCGATTTGACAGTTGTCCAACGTTTTTTCACGTGGAAGTCAACATATTAAAAATAGAGTAAATAAACTAGCGAAATAAGTCAACGGGAAAATAATATAAAATTATATGCTGTTAGAATCGCTTATTAGTAATCAACCTTTGAAATTATGGTATTATTTGTAGTGTATCTTTTGTTTTCTTCTACATTGTTGGCAAAACAAAACGCGTTGTCCTCTTTTTTAACCCGGATATCTCATATTGTGTATTGGAAATAGTAGTTTGCTCACATTCGTAATCGTTAGTTATTTAAAGGGACTTGTTCACAGATGTTCATATGTTTGAAAAATTATATTAATCTGTTTAGTAACACAACATTTGGAATAAAATTACAAAGCGTCTCTGACGCGGAACGATTTAAAAGTTTCGATTTCTCTGTAATCGTTATATTTGGTAAAAACACGTGGATGGTTATACAAATTATAAATAAATGGCAACCCATGTGAAGACGGATGGTCAGGTCCGTAATGTAGCCGTAAAGACTCAACGACGACCCGAACATAAACTCTGAATTACACACACACGCACGCACGCACGCACGCACGCACGTACGCACGCACGCACGCACGCACGCACACAAACACACACACACACGTGAAGACGGATGGCTGAGTGGCTTCGGCGCTCGGCTTTTATTCCATGGGTCAGTGGTTCGAGCCCTGGTGTGGTTAACTGTTTTTTTTCTCTTTTTTTCTTCTTTATTTTACTGTTATTCTTGTTTTTATATTGGAGCTCTTTAGTTCTGATGTTTATATTTATTAATTTAAAGCATTTAATGACAAACTTCAAAACATGCCAAAATCTGTGAACAAGTCTCTTTAATTGTAAGCTTATTATGCAAATTATCGGAGTGAAGCATTACAAACGCTTTATTATTTTACCTTTTTTGATTATCCATAAACACATAGATATGTTTAAACATTTTTGTCATGACTATTATATCGATTTGTTAAAATTATAATTCATAAATACATCCGAATCTATGACATTAATTGTCATTTTGCCAAACTCAGAAAAGGTCCCTTTAAAGACATGAATGCACAACAAGAATATAATCTAAGAGATATAACAAATAAATACGTTTGTCCCCATATGGCCTCGAACCACAGTCCTTTAGATTCGACTGTTGTTGTGTTATGCGCATTCAACTTATTCAATCGTTTCGCTTTCATAACGCTTTTTAATGTTATCAATTTCAACTGAAGATTTATCATAAAAGAAACTATATGTTCAGTATGAATATCGACGTCATTCTTGTTATTTTGCTTCCTGATGTACTACAGTGTTCTTATATTGTTTTAATCTGTAATGAAAGGTTGGAAAACTGTCATTTCGACAATCTTTTAACAAGTCACGTTAAATCTGATTGATACGTTGTGTGTTGTAAGAGCGACAATACAGCACTCGTTCATCTGCCGACAAAGACTACACAATGTATCACACATAGGTATTATAATTACGACATTTAATTGTTCAAAAACCAATTTAATAAATGTGTTTTAAAATGATATTATCAAAATACATTTTGTTTCTTTTCAGAAAGATTTGTTCGAATGAATGCAAGAAATGGACGCCACAGGAATGTTGGGATGGTTACTTAAAAAAGTAAGCAAATACATACAGTATGTAATGTATCAACTCTGCATTGGACATGCTGCTTGGTGGGCAGTGTAATTACCAAAGAGCTTCGGGTTCACGCGACGTTGTTAGTTCAAGATCAAACGATTATTCATGAAACATGTTACAATTTTGTTTAAGGGTAATTTAAACCAATAAAAATCATCGATAAAAGCGCAACATTCCAGTGTGCATGTTTAATTATTAAATAATTGTGTACATTCGGGTAAACATTCGAGTAAACATACATGGCAATATAAGAAAGAAAAAATTAAAACAGTGAAAAGTTTCCCTTTTTTATGCCCCCGAAGGTGGGCATATAGTGATCGCACTGTCCGTCTGTCCGTCTGAAATTCCGTCACACTTTGCGTTTAGGTTTCGAAAAATGTGGAAAAACACTTTGCGTTTAGGTTTAGAAAAATGTGGGAAAAGGGGGCATATGTCATCCTATGGTAAAAGGTCTTGTTCTTAAAATATTTTGTTGTAACAGCGACTTCGCCATATACACGTTACACATCTGTTACAAAACGTGATATTTGACATTTTACCGATATGCACTTGTTATCGCGAATGCATAATTATGTTTAAAAATTAATCATATACGGAAGGTTGGGAGATAATTCTTCGCCAAGAAGTGCGGATATCTGCCTTTGCTGCCATTGATATAATGGCGCCACTGAGTTGCTGTCTGTTCTCAAAGCTGTCCTAGAATGTGTGCTTAGATAAATAGGTGCAACGTTAACAATATTGTATTGGCATAGCGTAGGCTTACGAATAAGGAACGAAGAAGGAACAGTTTGAAATACAGCGTTAGTTTTGTCATATTGTAACACTTAACCTCAGCACTCCCTTTTGTTATCCACTAATCCATGAATTTATAATTTTAACATTTTATTTGGCGGGCGGCTCGGTATTTACGCATTATTTGTCACATTCCTCCATTCAAGGACAGAAGGAGAATTTAATTTGCGAATACAATCAGTACTTAGCCAAAGGAGGTTTAACAAATAGTGATTGATTGTACATGAGCCTCGCTCTGTGACAAGGGTGTTTAATGCATGTGCGTAAAGTGTCGTTCCAGATTTGTCTGTGCAGTCCGCCTAAAGTGGATTTGCGTCAAGAACTGCCTTCCTTTAAACTAAAATACGATAAAAGCAGAAAGTGTCGTCCATGATTAGGCTAATCGGTGGTGATTTAACTAAACGTACTACTCGAGAGCCTTTCAAATAAGCCTTAGGCTTTCGATGCAATCGAGCTAAAATNGGTTGTTCTGCTTCGTTTGAAATAACGAGAACATCAAACGGAGTGAATCAGCGGCAAAAACAACGCAGATTAAATTTTATTCAGTTAACATTTTATTATGGCTAGAACCCTTTTCACTCTTTCAAATCTTACCGCAAACCGTCTTGCTTTACGACTTCAATGCGGCCACGCCAGGCAATCGTAGACGCGGGCCCTCACACTCACAGGGGCGTGGCAGTATCATCGCATTGTGGTGGTGTATCACACAACGCCCTTCTCTCACAGTCAATGAATTAAGTACCACGTGGATCTGTTATTTACTCCTCATCATTTTCAATTTTATATTGACTTACATTGCCATTTCTGAAAATTATGCCTGTAACATCTAAGTAAGGTATATATTACACACGCATTATCACTTATTATTTTGTACGAAAGAAGCACGATGGATGTCGCCATCGCTTATATGATAATTATGTTACTGATACCATTGTGTGAATGCCATTGGGTTAAGTTTGCTTTCCATCGGGAAGATATATTGGCGCAATGAGTTTGACCATGGTGGTATTTAGTAGCCGTATCTATCATTGTATCGCTATGTACAACGACGGAGTATTATATTTCCTACAAGTAAACCTAAACCAAAATCTAGATAACAAATCATTCTACACTCTGACATTGTTCACATACATCCAGATTATCCTTTATCTGTAGATGTATAATTTAAAGACATTGTAAGAGATCATTATTGTTCCTAATGTGCAATTTAGAGGACGCTGGAATGATTTCGGCCCATGCACGCATGCATGGATATTCATTAATGTATATGAGCCGTGCTCCGGGAAAACGGGTCGTAATGCATGTTGGTAAAGTGTACGACACTTTCCGTCTGTACTCTGTTTTTCGTTTACAAAAGGTTCAAATTGAGTTGTTAAATGTGCAAATGTATACATAATGTTTTTCGTTTACAAACGGTTCAAATTGAGTTGTTAAAAGTGCAAATGTATACATAATGTACACACTTAATACATGTTCTTACATATAAAATAACAATTGTTAACAAACACACGATAACCTAATCTACTTAACAAGGCTACCATCTCCACAGGAATACAAAATGCCATCGTAAATCTGAACGACCCTTCTAGATGTCATGTTGATAAACGAGCAAAAAATGCTTTGATGTTGGTCAAAACCTCCTTCAAATAAGTCATCATTTTAAACGATGGGGTATTTATTAAACAAGATATGCCAAAATATAATGATTAATGATTTTCAATTTAATATTGAATGCTACCTTTATTTTGAACCAGTTTCAGTTGAGTGTAAGTTCTCCACACC
>VMBQ01001960.1:0-11233 GCA_007657795.1 Dreissena rostriformis
TAAGGATTTGATTGACAGTTGGCGAGATGTCAATTCTTGCTGGTTCCAGTCAAATCTCTGAGCGGAGTTTAAGTCGACGCATCCCGATTGTGGCCACGGCTTAAGAAAGATGTTCGCCGCTTGGCAAAATTAAATGTTCGAAACAAATTGTCAAGGATTCAAAAAAGAGCGTATGGATTATATTCAAACAAGCAACTCCCTACCAAGACTTATTAAAACACTATATGTTTGTTTAATGATAATCCTTAATCGAAATCGGAAAAATAATCAAGCGTGTGTAAAGCTTTTACTTAATAATTTAATTTCAATTGTACAACAAATAATCTATGGTGGCATGCTTTGAAGTCAACTTTAGACATCCTTGGCTTGGGTTATATGCTTTACACATCTGATATCACTTGCGACATTGCTTACGCGGTAAACAAAAGAATAAAATACTAAGTTGTGCGATAATTTAGCTTCCAAGTCCAAACTGGAATTTTACTATAAATTTTGTAAAAGCTTCGAATATGAAAAATACCTTGATAGCATATCTAATGAAAAGTTAAAGAGTCCAAATTAGCCAATTTAGATTAAGTTCCCATTGTATTGAAATAGAAGTTTGCAGATATACGTACATGTAGTAGATTGTCACGAGAAGAACGCAAGTGTAAACTCTGTAACCAGAATGTTTGTGAATCCGAATATCACTTTTTATTATGTTGTCCATTGTATAACGAATTGCGTATACAATATAATATCAGAACATGATGGCCTACCATAAGTAAATACATATTAATGATGCCTTGCTCAAATGTTCTTAAGCTAAAAGTCATTGCAAACTTTTTGGTTGAAGCGTTGAAACTTAGATGTGATATCTTAAATCGTCTAGCTGTTGTATAATTGCATTGCAAACATAACTGTATTTAATAGTCATACATATTATGTGTGTTAATTGTCATCTTTGCTCATGTTTAAATTGTATTATTGTGTGATTCCTTGTCTTGGCCATATTTCTATTGTATATATGTACTTGGCCAAAGGCAAAATGCCGGATGGCCAATACACTTTGAATAATTTAACACACAAAAATGTGTTTTACCGAAATAGCGTTTAGACTAAAATCCTAATTCAAACGTCTGCGTGGTATAGTTCTAGGACTTAGCTTTTGCTTCTAGACTCAAATAAATAACGGTACAGGCATGTTTTCTATTGCATCTTTTTCCTTGTTATGCTTATTATTTTAAATTATGCCAAATACTGCAGTTTTGATAGTTAATTCATTTAATGTTTTTTTTTTCTGAAACATAAAAATCTGTAAACAAGTCCCTTTAAAGATTTACAATGTGATGTATGGGGTTAAGCACAGAGATTGTACTTTGTCGCTTAACAGCAAATCCCTCGGGCGGACGGGAACAACTGGTTCGCACCTCACACTCAACTCTCAATTCTGGCTCCGGGACCTTGACCCAACGAATCCCTAGTTGGCGTGCAAAACGTAGTTAGGGGGCTGGCACGTTTCGTACGACCAGCTGCAAGTTCTTGGAAATGAGACGGGCGCCGCCAAGATTTATTCAAGCCCACTGAAAGGAAATGAAGATGTCAAGGCAACAGAATACCAAGCAGGATCGGTCGGGGTCCGGAATAACAACGACCGCGCACCCAACTGCCAGTCTCCAAGGTGAATGTGACACTTTTAGCTACTGGAGCTACCGGTAGTCCATCGATCAAGTTGGCAACACTATGAACAACCATAGGAACATGGAATGTAAGAACACTCCATGCGTGCGAAAAGATCCACGATCTGACGCACGAGCTAAAGCGCTACCGCTGAGACATCATCGGACTATCCGAGGTTAGGTGGCTCGACTTCGAAGAAACATCTATAGATAAAGGGCACAAGATATGGTTCAGCGGGGAGGTGCTTTTGGGCTACCTACACAAGGGCGATATTTCATGTTAAATATATCGTGCGTCGCCGCGACTATCACGCAAAATATCGTGCGTCGCCGCGACTCGCGCAAAATAGGCGACTGTCGCGCAAAATATCGTGCGTCGCCGCGACTGTCTCGCACAATATCGTGTATCGCTTCGAGTGTCGTGTGTCGCCCTTGATGAAAGAAAGGCGAGATTATAGATGACACTAAAGGCCAGTCAATCTAGCCCAAAATGAGGGTCAACCTAGAACTAATTGCAAAAGTTTTGAAAGTTGATTTTTCTGTTACTACTATGTGTCTACAACAACCCATAAAAAGTCCTGAACTTTTGCAGTTTCGGATTTTGAAATATTGACGTAAGAATACAAGAGGTATTAGGGATTTTGTAAATAAATACAAAAGCCTTTGATTCGTCTGAACATCCATATTAATTAAAAAAATAGTTAGCATTCATTGTATCACAACGAATTTAGTATGAAATAAAAGAAAGCATGTTAATCTATTAATTAGATTTTTTTAAATCACAGAATAGTACTATCGAGGACTAAATTTTGAGGTAATATTACCCCACCCACTAATGTCAGTCCATACAAGTACTAGTACAAACATGTGCTAAATTATACTAATTGAAACGTTTCGAATGATAGCTGTTCTGTTTGTAGTATGTGCCAACAAGTAATAATCGAAATTCCTCGACGTTTGCAGGTGCAGACTTTGAAATATTGGCACTGGAATACAAGATATAGTTGTGATTTCTCTTTATATACAAAATCCTGGGACGAGACTGTACACACATATGCATTACAAAAAAATAAAGTTTGCTTTAACTGCTTTACAACTAATAATAATTAAGTAGTTGAAAACACGCTGTTCTATAAATTTGAATAGTTTCTATCACTAGAAAATACTTAAAAGCTCTGAAATTAGAATTAATATTACCCCACCCACTAATGCCAATTAATACAATACTAGTTCAAACATGTGCTAATTGAAACTTATTGAAACCGTTTCGAATGTTTGCTTTTCTGTTATTAGTCTGTGCCTACAAGTAATAATCGAAATTCCTCAACTTTTGAAGTTGCAGATTTTGTAATATTGGCACTGGAATACCAGATATAGTTGTGATTTCTCTTTATATACAAACTCCTGGGACGAGATTGTACACAAATATGCATTACAAAAAAATAAGTTTGCTTTAACTGCTTTACAACACATAATAATAAAGTAGTTGAAAACATGCTGTTCAATAAATTTGAATAGTTTCTATCACTGGAAAATACTAACAAGGTTTAAAATAAGAGGTAATATTACCCCACCCACTCATGCTAATTCATACAAGTACTAGTTCAAACATGAACAACATTCAACATATTGCTATGATAGAATCATTTATGTAATTAAGACAAAACAGAAATGATCATAAACAAAAATGAAGCAACTAACAAATAACTTTTAAATATACAGTGTCTTTCACCAGCATGGTTGTGATAAAGAAAAAATAATGGACCGACTACAGTTAAAATACATTGCTTCATGAAAACAATGACATTTATGCCGTATAAATTAAAGTCTTCAATTCTTCACACTTGAATATTTACAATAGTGGAAAAATCTGGATCTCATCATTTTCATGTTCAATATAAAGAAGTGAAACAAGTATATCAGAGGATCCAAGTGAGTCTGAACAACAAACCCCTTTACACTCTTTGCGCACTGGAATATTCAAGACCATGTTTACGACAATAACCCGTTTTAGAATCACAGTTTATTTTACAACTGCATCTCACTACTTGAAGTAGTTTTTCAGGTGCTGGCGGCAACATTATTTTCACAGGAAGAAGGACTTCATTCATAATATGACAGCCATATTCAATTGGGTTGAGGCTTGTTTTGCCCATCAAGACATGGGCTTGGTAAAACACCCTCAGGCTGTAAAATGATGCTGCATCAGACGTCGATGGTAAAGATTGGACTTGAACTGAGCTGTGGCTGGTAATGACGTTAGCCGTGAACCATTTGTATCGCAATTCATTCCAATTCTTGTAATCTGAATTCTCATATAATGTTGATATCAAAGATTTCCGAAGCATTTGACTCAAAAAGTTGGACTCCGCTGTATGAGCAATAGAATCCGGGGCAATTAAGATGATCAATCAAGAATATTGAGCCGAAGTGATGGTGAAGTTGGACACCAAGTCCAAGCTGAAGTGGAGCAATTATATTTCTAGGGCGACATGATTGGATAATGCTCTGAACTATTGAGGCACCCTTGATGTCGTTTGACTGACCTTTAAAAGCTTTAAGAAATATGTGTAGACTGTCTAGCAAAAAGACAACATTCTTTTGCTCAGAAGATATGTTATTACAATCTGGGTAATGGTCATTTGACATATTAATTAAATTTATATCACATTTAAGCAATTTTGAAGCAGTTTCCGTCAATGCTGCTTATGACCACATCATTACCAAAATGCTCAATAACTTTCTTCTTCATATATTGTGTGGTATATGCTTTTTCACCGCACACACTTTGCATTTCAAACACTAAATCGTTTACGGTTTAAGTTTCGCAAGATCTATTTTCAAGAAATGTGATGACATTTTAAAATGTCTGTTTCTGTTCATTATCTTCTGGACGACCAGGACTTTTCAATGAGGATGTGACACTATCACCTGTTTGATATGCCTTCAGAATACCTTTGTCCTGTCCTAAAATTAACATTACATTGCTGATGGTAAATCGCATCAGCAGCTGGTAGATCGATCATATGGCTCAAACGCCTTTCGAAGTCATTTGTCAATTGCTCACCCCTCTGATTACAATGTTTTACTAAAGTGTTTTGAAATTCTAAGTTTCTAACAGGGTATCTATCAAACGATCTTTTTCTGATACCCCACATTTAGCCAGTGTGTCACAAAATAAACATCTAGATTTAAAGTCAAAGGAAGGTGCTTAAGAACGCAATTGTTTCTCATGTTAATCTTCCAAACTCGTTTAAGGACCACGTCTTGTAAAGTATTTTCGGCATGAAATGTGGACAATGTCACCTGGAGAAACTGTCACATTGGTTGCATGGTGTTAACTCACAAGGCGAATTCCTTGGCAACCTTGCTCACTAAGTCTAGAAAATGTTTTGTCATCCCCAATTGGCTCGTTGCACAGTGGACCGCTCAAATGCGTATCCATCTAAAAAAAAAAATCATGGATTCATAACTTTTTCATAGTAACATACTATAACTATATACCAATATATATTTTTTTAATTACAGGTACATATAAATGAGTTATTAATTACAACATTATATATTCCTTTCACAAAAACATCAAACACTGATGACATTTGTGAATATGAGCGTATTTGAATTTTATCATGTAGACGGTTTTATTTATGATATTGTGACCCAACTTGGCCTCCGTAGAATCCATATAAAACAATAATTTTTCCACTTTGCTTTTTAATTCAGTAGTAATTAATATAACATAGAACTATTTTGCACATAATATTTGTATTTCACAACATACGATCGATGTTTCAACAATATTTTGTGTTTTTTTTTCTTAAAATAAACTTGAATTAATTAACAATTCGTATGCGTCAATATATTGATGCACTGGCACTGCTGTCATTTACACGTACTTATTGACATATCTTGACTAGTTTTGTGACAAATACTGTACTTGAGTTAAGTTTTAGTTTTCAATATTGTTAAAAACAATAAACGGCTAATACTTACCCTTAATGGTCCCTAAAGGCTGTTCTGTAACATGTTGACAGATCTATACAAGTAATCGCATGGGCGCCGCCATTACATATTTTGTGACGTCACATTTTAAAGCCAGTGACGACAGACATTTCTGCTGGTATGGGAGCAAAGATGGGCCATAACTTTAGTTTGAAACAATCACAACTTAAATCATCAAAATCTTTTTTATTACAAAAGCAAAATTTCAGGACTTTGTAGCACAAACATATGTTTGGTAGTACATTCGCATGGTGTAGTTAAAAATTCTTTTGCAATTAGTTCTAGGTCAAATGCTTCGTTGACTGGACTATTATGCGGATTCCGTAGTGTACCCCTAATAAATATGTATGTAGGGTGTTCCACGTGCTTTTCACCAACAAATATACCGCCAACAAACGCTTGCTACAGTTCTTGATCAATTTATGATTTTCGATGTGTGCTTATCGCTTACTTAAAATAGGCAATATG
Source organism: Dreissena rostriformis (assembly GCA_007657795.1). Taxonomy (NCBI): domain Eukaryota; kingdom Metazoa; phylum Mollusca; class Bivalvia; order Myida; family Dreissenidae; genus Dreissena; species Dreissena rostriformis. The sequence goes on from VMBQ01001960.1 coordinate 6,129, forward strand.
TTCATTACAATGTAATGCTAAAAAACTGCTATTTTATAAATATGTCAAGCACGTACACTTAACAAAAAAATACGATATTTCTTTATTTAATGTAGAATTTTGCAAAAGTAAAGCGCTTTATATATAACAATATTTTATTAGTTCGTTCTGGTTGAGTACACACAAAACAAAATAATGTTTAACATATAATATTTGTACATAATTTATAAAAAAGAAATTTAATGATACACGTGATGTTTTATAATTTTGTTAAGTGTGCGTGCCATTGAACGTTGAGTAAAGCGAGAGATGCGAATTAAATTACACATAATAAAAAACTGATACTATTCTGTCAGCTTGATTTATAAATCATGTTCCATCGCGCCAGTATATTCGTTGTTTCATGAAATTGTGTATACAGGTAAATAACAAATACACTAATAAAACAGGGGAAGTCTACACTGTGTATTAGCAACCTGCTGTGGTATCTATTTTATCAGCTCAATACACAGGCACCCGGCTACTGAACTTGAAAAATTGGATTTACTGCCAAAATAACTGATTACATTTATTGCTAAATTGTTGTGTACATTAAAATAAACAACGATAATGGATCCACATGACCGTTGCACATTTTTATTAAGTTCGCAGTAATCTGCTCTTTAAATAGAGATAGCATAATTAAAGACGGCGCTAATAAAGTGTGAAGGTGGATATTTAGAAATAAGATCCATTTTCGAATGAATTAATCGGCCAACTTCAGCATAAAGTGACATCGAATTTGTTGACAGTTTTACATTAAACAGTCTTTTACAGAACTTTCTGTGAATATTCGTAATATTCGCAGCGATATATAGAACAATTAGGTGGTATGCATATATTCAGTATACTATATTGATAACTGCTACAGTTGCCACTGTTGCTACAGGTGTTATAAACAAGAATGCATCAATACACTCTAGGCCCATTGTTTGTATAACACCTTTATGACGCTGATTGGTGACACGCGTATTGATATACGAATACATGATTAAAGAAGGAAAATGTTTGATTTTTTTCACAGTTTGAAAATTAAGGTCATTCTTTGAACATGATTAAAGAAGGGAAAAAAAATGAATTTTTTCACAGTTTGGAAATGAAAGTCATTCTCACAGAATCTCTCTTTTCTTCAAAGTATCACATTTCAATTATACAATAGGAAATACAAACATTTTAGACTTAATAACACAACAGTTTTTCAGAATTTTTCCCCAACTTTTTATTTTTTATTTTGAATTACTGGCCATGAGAAACACAAATATATATCCTAATTACCCCCGTATCACTACAAATGACATAAATGTCTTCTTAGTGGTCATTTGGATCTCCTTAGTGGTTCCTTAGCGGTCCTTAGTGGTACTTAGCGGTCCTTAGTGGTCCTTTGTTGTACTTAGCGGTCCTTAGTGGTCCTTAGTGGTCCTTAGTGGTATTTAGTATTTAATAGTAGGACCCATTACTGGAACGTAACCTACACATATGGTACTTACATGTTTTATGCTAGAAAAAAAATACTTAAAATGGTGTCAAATACAATATTAACTTTATTTAAACAATACTTTAAAGTGCTTCACTTGGCATTTTAGAAAGTTAATTTTGATTAATCCAAAAAGGATGTAAGCGCCCACGCACCTTGGTGACAAAAGGTTAAGGACACAAGCGATGCACAGATCTTGTCCAGGTGAAAATCTGCAATTTGTAAACAATCAGGTGTGTTTTTTCTGATCTACATCAAGAGTACGAGTTAATACTAATATACTGTACATGTTGGTTATACATGTCCGCTGTTAAAGCATGCGGTTGGTCGCGCACAGGGCAACTTATAAAAGCTAGTTGCTTATTTACCAGTCTGGTTTTTATTTATTCATTAATTTTGTGACTCCTATCACATGAGAGAAATCTCTGGCTTTGACAACTGACACGTTTTTAAGGTCAATTTTAGAGAGATATACTAACAATATTATGATCACTGTTGAGTGAAATCCTTAGGATCAGTAACAAGAACAAGTTGTGCACTTCAATCAATTAAGCTTTTAATGTGAAAATAGTACTGAGTTCAAGCCGGAGATTTAGTTGCAATAATTCAACTCTTAGCTTTACAACCCAAAGGGTTGCTGAGAGTTGCAATTCTCCTGTCCATGGGTGCAAAATTTAATCAACAATGCAAGGGTTAAGGAACACTGAAGCTGCAAGAACTTATCAAAGTTTACCTGTCTTAACCACAAACTCATCCAAATGGTACCATTAAAGCAAGAAATACTTTTTTTTTTTTGACTTCGTTTTTCTTTCGTATGCTCTATTCACCATATTGGAAACTGTTATTTTGTTGATGACTTAAAAGTGTCGTTATCGTTTAGGTCGCAGTACACCAATATTTTGCACATCGGGTTATGTGATGTAGCCTAAGTCGATGATGATGTAAAATATTCGTCAGAAAATACACTGTTTCAAATTTCAAAACATAAAAATGTCAACGAGAATAGTGTGTTAAAACATCGTCGTGTTTTTTAGGGTGCATGCACAGGATAACGTCTGTAGGTTGCCATTCAGGTAAATTTAACATGTTTATGAAGTTTATTCATTCATTTTCCTAAATTTGTCTCGAACGACGTCTGTTTAGTGAAGCGCACGTATTCCGTGTGCTGAACTACACCCATGTTTATGAAGGGGTGCATATGGACTTCCAGAGCCGCCATAGCAAAAACTATCAAAGGCTCTGGGAGTCGGTTTATAAAATAAACTTTATATGGACTAGCCGGGGAGTGAACCCGTGACCTCCAGAGTGGTAGTCAGACACTTTAACCACGTCGCTAAAGAGCTAGCCCAACAGCAAGGCTGTTGGAAGTGACATATTTCACTACACTCCTCCCCTTTAAATGTTTCAAGGCCCAGACACGCCCGCTACAGCATGTCTTGCATCCGCATGGCCCTCCCGGAAACCATTAAACAGCTCTGACTCATTCCCTCATTCACAGTTCTTTTTTGCCTCGTCGCCATTAATGTGAAAATAATGAGCTCAAGCCGGGGATTGAACCCACAACCTCCAGAGTGGTACTCGGGTAGTCAGACACTTTAACCACGTCGCTAGCCCAACAGCAAGGCTGTTGGAAGTGACCTTATTTCACTACACTTTCCCCCAACATGTAGTAATAGGAGTAATAGGAACTTTCAACTAGACCTACCCACCTAAAGTGTCCCTAACCCAGTCTGTAGTAATTTGTTTTCACAACTTGCAAAGAAATACATTCTTGCACATAGTACATGGTACTTTATTATGATAGTTTTTATTCGGTTGACTAATGTGTAATCAGCGTTTTCCTCTAAATCAAGGTGGTACCTGAAAACGGCACCATTCCCAATCCAAATTGTTCCCAATTTCAAGGTAAACATTTCAAAATTCACATAATATATAATAACAAATGGAGCTTCTAAAATGTGTTAGCTGGCAGCGATACATTTATGTTAAATTCATTGTAATCTGAATAGTTAGGATTACTATTTTTTTTTGCAGACAGTCTTTGGTTTAGGTCAGATAAAGATTTTTTTTTCTTTAAATTCTATAAATAGTTTTGAGCTTATCTTTTGGTTTATTTTTTTCAGTTAAGATATTAAATGGAAGTTTTCTGCATGGGAGGAAAAATGTAAACATAAAATACTAAAAAAAAAATGTAAGTGCAAAAGGACACACTCGCTAAAATAATACTATAATGAAGTTTCACAGTGTACATGGCGCAGCAGTTACAGTCACAGAAAACAGGACAGTAGCCGTTAGATCAGACTCGGAATTTTGCAATGGAATCGTCTTCAGCGACCATGCAATCAAAGCTGGGCACAAGTTTTGCATCAAGCTTTCGTGCACCCAGGCCTGGAGTGGGGCTCTCAGAGTGGGGTTCACTCTCAACGATCCAGGGCGAATCATCGCTGCAGATTTACCCAAGTATTCTGTGCCATATTTCTTGAAGAAGGATTATTTTTGGATTCGGCCTATCAGCGAGAGTTTAACAGCGGATGGATGTCAGTTGATGTTTTACATCGGCATTGATGGCAGTGTACAGTTTTTTGTGAACAATGAACACAAGGGAGCGCTCCTGCTTGGTCTGCCTGCAGACAGAGCCTTCTGGGTAATGTTTGATATCTATGGAAACACCAAAGGAATAAAACTTGTGAAACCAGGTAAGTTGTCTAAAGGTGCATTGTCTTATGGTTAAGGTTATGCACATTGTTAGTTTTAAGCTCCACTGGCCAGAGGCCAGCGGGGCTTATGTCATGGTCCTGTGTCCGTCGTGTGTGCGTCCGTGCGTGCGTGCGTTAACTTTTTCTTTAAACATCTTCTTCTCCTTTACTACTGGTCCAATTCTGATGAAATTTCTCAGGAATGTTCCTGGGGTGAACCTCTTTCAAATTTATTCAAATTTTGCCCCTGGGGTCAAATTTGACCCTGCCCTGGGGGTCACAAAATTGAAAATTTGCTTATATAAGGCCTATTTTGTGAAAACTTTAAAAATCTTCTTGTCCATTACCATTGGGCCTAGGGCTACCAAATTTGGTATGTAGTGACATCTAATAGTCATCTGCCAAAGTTATCCAAATTATGCCCCTTGGGCTAAATTTGACCCTGCCCTTGGGGTCACAAAATTGAACATATGCTTTATTAATATATAGGGCCTATTTTGTGAAAACTTTAAAAATCTTCTTGTCCGTAACCATTAGGCCAAGGGCTAAAAAATTTGGTATGTAGTGACATTGTATAGTCCTCTACTTAGTTTGTTCAAATTATGCCCCTTGGGTCAATTTTGACACTGCCCTGGGGGTCACAAAATTGAACATATGCTTCTATGGTGCCTATTTTGTGCAAACTTTAAAAATCTTCTTGTCCATAACCATTGGGCCTAGGGCTATCAAATTTGGTATGTAGTGACATCTAATAGTCATCTACCAAATTTGTTCAAATTATGCCCCTGGGGTCAACTTTGACCCTGCCCCCGGGGTCACAAAATTGAACATATGCTTATATAAGGCCTATTTTGTGAAAACTTTAAAAATCTTCTTGTCCATAACCATTGGGCCTAGGGCTATCAAATTTGGTATGC
>VMBQ01001960.1:15470-110470 GCA_007657795.1 Dreissena rostriformis
CCCTTTAGAAGAAGCTGGATTATATTGAGTCTCGCGCAGGGAAAACTGGGCTTAATGCATGTGCGTTATGTTTCGTCCCAGATGAGCATGTGCAGTCTGCTCAGGCTGATGCAGGGACGACACTTTCCGCCTTAACTGGATTTTTGCAAAGAAGAGACTTAATTAACAAAAAATAACATAAAAGGGGAAAATGCTGTCCCTGATTATCCTCAGAGGACTGAACAGGCTTATCTGGGACAAAACTACACACATGCATTAAGCCCAGTTTTTCCAGAACGGTGCTCATATTGCTTTTCACCTGTCTGTCAGTCAATCAGATGGTCAGTTTGATGGTGGCTCGTTCAATAAATTATTTTGTGTCCGCATAAACTATAGATAGCTCTTAGACTTAAGACCAGGCAAATTAGTTTAATTGTTAATGTTATTTGAGAGGTATCGCCTGTATATTTTGAGGTCAATAAGTCAAAGATCATTGTGACAGTGGCTTTGAACATGATTTTGTTATAATAATTTAGGTAAACATTTAGCAAAATTTGCTGCACATGCTGTGTAAATGTCAATTATTCTACTACTTATTTGAAAGCCTCTCGAGTCCGTTTCCTGGGACTAGAACCAGTACTTGGTGTCTATGGGGGAGATCTAAAGAACGCTCCCACAGTGGGGATCGAACCCGTGACCTCCCGGTCGCTAGACGGACACAATATCCACTAGCCACAGCAACCTTACATTTGTTAACTCTATAATAGTGACAGTACTTGGTTCAGTTATGTAAGCAATCCACATGTGGACACAAATATTGACGAAAACACCGAGAAACACTCCAAAGTATTCAATTGTTTCCAATTGTTATGCTTTATAATTGTAACAATTTCAAGCTATAATTTCTCATAAATGAATTCATTTTTTAGTATATGTATATGTCAGTAGTGATATTTTGCTCCTTAGTTAACACATTTCTTTTAACCGTGACAAAAAACGGGATTTTTTTAAATTTGCCATATGTAAGTAAGTCCCTTTATAAAGGTTATTTTACATATGAGTGGCGCTGTGGAAAAACAGTGCTTAATGCATGTGCCTTATGTGTTGTCCTGGATCAGCATGTGCAGTCTGCACAGGCATATCATGGACGAAACTTTTTTCCTAGACTCAATTTTCGTTTAGAAGAGACTATCCTTAAATGGGAACATTCCTTTAAAGCGCAAAGTTTCGTCCATGATTAGCCCGTGCACATTGCAAAGGCTAATCTTGGACAGCACTTTACGCACACGCTTAAGCCCCACAATCCCAGAACGCGGCTCATATTTCACCTCTCAGAGTTACGGATGTCAGACAGGCTGGTGGCTGGACAACACTCTGGATAACTCCTACAAGCTGTGGGTCGAAGCTGGCAGACCTCCCCACCCCAGCCTGGAACAGCAGCACCAGATGAGATCCAACTCGGTAGGCTTTCAGTTACTTCAGAAAATATGAGAGCCGCACTCTGGGAAAACTGGGCTTAATGCATAAGCGTAAAGTGTCATCCCAGATTCAGGGACGACAGTGTCCTCATACACTGGACTTTAGAAGAGATTGTCTTTTAACAAAAAAAATCATAAAAGTGGAAAGTGCCTTCCCTGAATAGCCTGTGCGGACGGCACCGGCTAATTTGGGATGACTCTTAACGCATTTGCATTGAACCCCGGTTTGCCAGAGCGAGGCTCATATATAATAAATATGAATTTTCTTGTTTCTGTTGTAGGCTTATCTTTCATAGCATTATCAAATATAATTTATAAACTTATCAGATATAGGCTGATAAGTTCTGTTCTTATCAACCATAAACTAATTTGTCATAGGCTTATTATGAGAGGGTTATCAGGTATAGGCTTGACTTGATTTGACTTGATCCCAGGTTTATTTGTAATCTGCTGCGGGATTAGTCCCAGTAGCTGGGGTTGGAAGCAGGCCGCTAGAGCGTCTAACCCCTGATTTCCACGCTCCTCTGTTCTGTGGGTCTGTGTCTCTCATGCCACAGGTGTGCAGGTCATCCTTAATACAGTCAGACCACGATAGTTTTGGTCTCCCTCTACCTCTAGCACCAGGGATGGCCATCTTCGTGATTGAATTGATGCAAGAGGTGGCACGCTCGACATGCCCATACCACCTCAGGCGTCTGGCTCTCAGTGATGCAGTGACATCTGGTATCCCTCGTTTGCCATACAGCGTGTCAGTGTCGACTCTGTCGTCAGGTTTGACGCCGCAGATCCAGCGGGCCATTGCTCTGTCGTTTCTACAAAGTCGTTGTAGATCAGAAGCGGATGGAGCCCACGCTTCACTACCATGAAACATGGCAGAACGGGCACAAGCATTGAACTTGTTGCCACGGATTTTAAGGGAAACATGCTTCGACATCAGTATTGGTTGGAGCTTCTTAAACTTTTCCCAGGCAGTGCAGCATCTGGTGATGATGGCAAGTTCGCAGCCTCCCCCAGCACATAGCGTTACACCCAGATAGCAGAAGCTGGCCTCAACATCAAGCTGTGAGCCATCAACAACCACCTGGGTAACCGGTCTTCCATCAATTGGACGGGCATCTCGGGCATACGTAGTCCGGGTTGCTAATGATTCTTCCCTTGATGCCACTTCACTTTTTGTGCACCCACAGTTTGCACTGGGTACACTCAATCGAGTTCACTCCTACTCCACTCCGACATAACGCACAGTGATATGATCCTGTATCTCGCAGAAGATTCAGTCCAGGGCCGGTGATCAAGAGCTTTGTCTTCATATTGACCCTCAGCCCCTTGCTTTCCATTCCATCCTTCCAACCTTTCAATCTAGAGAGACACTCCTTCAGTGAGTCTGCGATCACAGCAAAATCATCAGCGAAGAGGAGCTCCCATGGAACATCGGCGCGAAATTCCGTCGACAGAGCCTCAAGCACTAGGATGAAAAGCAGGGCACTGAGAACAGAACCCTGATGCATAAAGTTATAGTTAAAAGGCTAATCAGGCATTTGTTTATCGTCACAGGCTTATCAGGAGTAGTCTAATCAGATAACAGATTACCAGGTTTAGTTATCAGTGGAATTCTTATCAGGCTGGGGCTTATTGGTCATTGGACTATCAGGCATTGGGTTAACAGACAAAGGCTTATCAGTCGTAGAATTATCAGATGTAGACATGTCAGTAATAGGTTTATTAGGCATGGGCTAATCAGTTGTTAAATAATCAGACATAAGTTTATTTGGATTAGTCAAGTAAGTTTTCCATTTGTGAACCTTACAGAACTCGCCTCCAATTTTCAACCAGCCAATTAAGCCTGGCAATCAGTTTATAGGGAAGTTCTTGTCCAAGAGCCAGCAGTCATTGTCGTACACGTCTGCTCCAAACCGGATGCACCTCCTGATCAGGTACTATGAAATTACATGCAAATGAGCCTCGCTCTGGGAAAATGGCGTTTAATGCATGTGTGTGAAGTGTCGTCCCAGATTTGCCTGTGCAGTCCTTACAGGTTAATCAGGGATGACACTTTTCGCTTTCATGGAATTTTTGTTTAAAGAAAGTCTCTTGTAAATGAAAATCCAGTTTAGGCAGAAAGTGTCGACCCTGATTAGCTTGTGCGGACGGAACAGGCTAATCCGGGATGACACTTTACGCACATGCATTATGCCCCGTTTTCCCAGAGCGAGGCTCAAACAGTTTGAGAAGCTTTTGTAAATATTTTGCAATAACACAAACATTTTTATATTGCAAACTTCAGATATCTTGAAGGCCTCTGTGAACACGCAGAGTTAACGAACATCTGCTGTATGTGGACGTTTGATCTCATTTTTTTTTAAGACATAGCAAAGGTACATAAAAAATTATGTCCATCGTAAGACATGAACTTGCTAATTTTTTGTCAATTTACTACGTCACAGATAATGTGACAAATACAAATCAGAACCAAAAACATCGTTTGCAATCTAATGAATATGATTGTTAACATGCAAAATCCACTAAGAATCACTTAATAGTATAATAATTATAATATAATAAACTGTTGTCCCAGAATAGCCTGTGCAGTCTTCACAGGCTAAACAGGGACAACACTTTCCGCTTTTATAGAATTTTTCGTTTAAAGGAAGCCTCTTTTAAATGAAAATCTAGTCTAGGCAAAGTGTCGTCCCTGATAAGCCTGTGTAGAACTGCAGATTGTCATCTAGGACAACACTTTCCGCACATGTCTTAAGCCCGTCTTCCAGAGCGCTGCTGTTATAATGACGTCATGAACATAATTGTACTGCATTTCAGCCCAACAATGTGAACATTCTGAATATAACCAGTGGGCAGATATTGCTAACTTGGTCCGATAAGTGCTTGAACTCAAGGTATGCTCTTTTACTCTCAAATATGAGTAATCATTTGCTACAAGGTATTATATTATGTTATTCATTATGTATTATAACTATACTTGACAGGCTTTTTCCCTTCTTAGAGAATGGCAGTTTTTCACAATTTTGAGAAGTGTGCAACTCAAATTTTACAATTTGGAGAAGTTCGTGACTCAAATTTGCACAATTCAAAAAGGTTTGCAACTTTTTTTTTTCACAATTTTGTAAAGTTCGCTTCTCATTTTTCCACATATTGAGAGGACAAATGCTGCTTTACAAAGACAGAGAAAAATCTCTGATATATAGATGAGCCTGGATATTATCATGTCAAAAAGTCAGATACTTGTTAGAATAGAATGAAGAGTTTGACCAAAAATATTTATGTTTCATGCACATATTTGCACATGGCATCTGACAATTTGGTTTAAACCTTTTTAGCCTTGATGTTTTAAAAAACTTTGCTTTTTCAAGATATGTTTGAGTCTTTTTCCGGTGAAGATTCAGTACTTGGGCAGATCTTTAGACCGGCGTTCTGTGAAATCTGGACTTAATGCATGTGCATAAATTGTCGTCCCAGATTAACTTGTGTGGTCCGCACAAGCTAATCAGATAGGACACTTGCCGCCTAGACTGGATTTTGTATTTTATGTAGAGAACTTTTAAGACTGTACTGTATCTCAACGTGATATATGTATGTAATACAATATTATAGCCTCGCTCTCTGAAAAGGGGATTACAACGTGTGCGTAAAGAGTCTTCCAAGATTAGCCGGTGCAGACTGCACAGGCTAACCAGGTACAACTGTTTCCGCGTTTATGGAATGTTTTGTTTAAAAGAAATCTTTGTAAACGAAAATCCAGATTAGGGGGACACAAGTTTCGTCACTGATTAGCCCTTTCGAACTGCACAGGCTAATCTGGGACGACACTTTTTGCACATTCTTGAAGCCCGGTTAGCGTGGCTCAAATTTTTATATTTGTAGATGCATATTGAACTACTCGGTAGATGATACAAACTTAACAACTATTGATCCTGGCTATGGTTTAGCATATTCTACCTCATTTGTATACCAACCTACAATTTCACAAGTTTTGTTTGGTATTGCTTGATTGGTCATTTTCGGCTCAGGTACTGCTGGTAAGTACCCTGGGTACTATTAAGTATACTGTAAAGTACCCAGGGTATGGAAAATATACTTAAAAGTACCCTGGATTATGGCCAGTGGCCTATAAGTGTATTTTCAGTACCCGGGATACATTGTAGTATATTTAAGAGTACCCGGGGTACTTTGAAGAAGTACCTGAGCCGACAATGACCAAATTGAGCTTAAGTATTAGAACAAATTACAATAAACAGTTTGTTGACCTTTCGGAACAGTGAAAGTGTTTCCTTGAAGTAGAGGGGTTAATATATTGAACTTTAGCCCTGATTAAGGCTGTTTGCCCAAGAGCAACAGTTCAAAAGAAATTGCAACGATTTACCACATTCAATTAGCCGCAGTTTAATAACAATTTGCTACAATCCTTAAATGATACTGAAAAGATATTTTCGTATTTTGGATATAACATGATGCATCTTTAATTAAAAAAGTTGTGCGAGTAATCGAAGGGAAATGCAAATTCTTCATATTGAATAATATATTGACAAAAAATGTTTTTTGAAAATGAAATTTTGGCTCTTTTCACAGATCTATCCCCAGACAACAAAGTTATGGAAAACTGGGCTTTATGCATGTGAGTAAAGTGCCATCCCATATAAGCCTGTTCTGTCTGCACAGGCTAATCAGTGACGACACTTTCCGATTACAATGGATTTTCGTTAAGAAGAGACCTCCATTAAATTAACAATTCCTTAAAAGCAGAAAGTGTCGTCCCAGATGAGCCTGTGTGGAGGCAATTCTGGGACGATACTTTACGCACATGCAGTAAGCCAAGTTTTCCCAGAACAAGGCTCGATTGTTAATCACATACAACAGTTTGGCTCATATCACAGGTGTTTCCCTGGACAGCCAAGTTGTGGGCTTCTACAAAGTGCGGGCCCTCAACTATTTTGGACAGTATAGCGAATACTCGCTTCCTCAACAATATCCTTCCTCAGGCAAGGTTCACAGAGATTACCATGGAAATCGTTGTCAAGGACTCTAACCACTATGTTTAGAGGTCACACACCTCTGTTTATCTGTGATTTAGTGATTTAACTCTGTGATTATTATAAGTACAAATTGTGTTCAATAGTATCATTTCCATTCACTCAGTTATTTATTGCTCATATATTAAGGGTATGAGGTAAGTTCTTAAAGAAATCTTTTAAAGAAGTACATGACTTTGTAGTTCTGTATTTTTACTTATTAAAACACATTCAAATTGTTCTAGCTTTTGTTAACAGCTAACTATCAAAGATGTTTTCTTTAACAAATGAATAATATTGTTTTTGATGTTTTTTGTTTTGTTTCATTAATATTTGAGCCTCGCTCTGGGAAAACGAGGCTTAATGCATGTGCAGTCCGCACAGGCTAATCATAGACGACACTTTCTGCCTTAAGTTGATTTTCGCTAAGAAGAGAATTCCTTTTTAGCGAAAAATACTATAAATGGGTCGTCCCTGATAAGCCTCTGTGGACTTCAAAGGCTAATCTGGAACGACACTACGCTCATTCATTAAGCCCCGTTTTCCTATAGTAATGCTCATTTAAAAGTCTTGTCAGAGAATGCAATGGCTTAATTCTTCTGTAAAACGTAAATTGAACTAAGCATGGCAGCAGTGCAATATGTTATAACTATATTATTATATATATTTTAGTTTATTATGTACATTGATCTTATTTATCATGATACAATTACAGAAAATCATTTTATATTAATTATACAGTTTGTGTTATATTTTATCCCTTTTTGAGAGCTGATAGAATTAACTTAAGTGCTACAATCCAGTGTAGGACTTTTGTCCTATGAGAAGAGTTTACTCCGTTTTATCCGTTTTTTAGCTCCACTCTTCTCCAAATAGTCTTACTTATATTTAGTGTTTTGGGTCTGCGTGAGGCCATTTACCAAGTTCCATAACTCTGACCAGCAATTGGTCGAATTATGCCCCTTTTTGTATTTAAAAACTTCAAGTTAACGTTTGCCTGCAACAAGTCCATGTCTATATATCTACTTAAAATATGGCAATAAAAATTTCACATATGTATTCTCAGGGTCATTATAGACATACATTGACCACGACCTATAACTTTGACCAGCCTTTTAGCAGAATTATGTCACCTTTGTACCTATAAAAACTAGGTTAAGGTTTGCGTGCAAATTGAAATTAAGGTTAAGCTTTGCATGCAACCAGTACATATGTGTCGTGTTCTGAGAAAACTGGACATAAAGCATGTGCGTAAAGTGTCTTCCCAGATTTGCCTGTGCAGTCCGCACAGGCTTATCAGGGACGACACTTTCCGCCTAAACTAGATTTTCGCTAAAAAGAGACTTCATTTAAATGAAAAATTCCATAAAAGCGGAAATTGTCTTCCCTGATAAGCCTGTTTGGACTGCTTAGGCTTATCTGGGATTACAATTTACGCACAAGAATTATGCCCAGTTTTCTCAGAACAAGACTCAATTATCTCTGTAACCACTACATCTATTCAATTGAAACTTCACACTTGTATTCGGGATCATAATTATGAAGGACACCAACAAAGGCCCATAACTCTAACCTACAATTTAGCCGAATTATGAAATTAGAATTCAAGATAATGATTGCATGAAACAACTCGATATCTCTATGTCTACTACAGATATTGAAATAAAAGTCAATATATATGCGATACTTAATAATATTATAATACCAATGAAAACGTGTTCATTCCTCTTGGTATTCTGCTTCCAACTTGAGTTTTCGTTTAAATCTAGAAGAGATACGTATCATAGTCATTTGTAGGTATGAACATATCGTTTTCGGCCTAACAAACTAACTCATAAAGCAGTCTTTGGCAGAGTTATTGAGCACAATTGGACACATTTCTATATATAGGAGACTTGTATTTCAGATAAACAACTATCAGTCGAAAAGTATTTATGAAATTATATGCATCTGCAACATGAACATAACGTTTAAAATTATAAAAAAATCAATCAAAAGAAGTGAAACTCCAGTTGCTCCTGCAGTATTGCATTCTTATTATACACACGTTCGTGGTCCTTTATTTATGGCAAGTGACCAATTGCTAAAACAGTACGGCACACTGATCCGACGTTTTTCTAACCGTTCAAACGCTCGGTTGCACTTAACTGAAAACATACTTAGTTGTTTAAAAAAAAATCATGATACCTATAGAAAACTCTCACGAATGAGCGGGCTCTCCACTTTATCCCATTGAAAATGGTGAAACATTAAAAAATAAATCCTTAAAAATGTTACCTGGCTCGCGTTTTTGTTGATAGTATTTTCCCAGCACAGATCTTAAAAAGTCACGTCTTATAGGCACCGTGAATTGGACAAATTGCTATATTCAGAAGACTTGTATTTGCGATAAACAGCTATCAGTCAAAAAGTATTTATGAAATTATATGCATCTACAACATGAACATACGTTTAAAATAAAATTATTATCCAATATAAAGAAGTGAAACTCCAGTTGCTCCAGCAATACTGCATTTCTATTATACACACGTTCGTGGTCCTTTATTTATGGCAAACGACCAATTGCCAAAACAGTACGGCACAATACGAAACAACATACACACACAGTAGAATAAAGCTGGGGTCACCGCCTTGGAACGGTCAATGCTAAGCACTGGGGGTTTAAACCGATTTTAGAGCGCTCAACCTCACACTTGGTTATACTTTTATCGTCGAAATATATGGCGATTATTTCATGCATTAGTTATGTAGAAATTGAAACAATCATGGGATGCGACCAACCTGCATCTCACGATTTCATCGTGCACAGGATAATGTGTGGCTCGTGTATGGTCAGAGACCGTTTTTTGTTTTGATCGATATCCGCAAAGCACGAGGAAATTGTGCAACACATGTGTCAAAAATAAAAAAAATGCTGACGAAGATGATTAAAAAAATTGTTACACTATGTTTGAAATTTATTGTTTGATTGTGTACCTTTGCTTAAGACATATCTTTTAATACATATTAGTTAGTTGTTATCAAAACACTGACCTAAACATACAAAAGTAATACATACACAAAAATCAGGTATATACTTAAAATCGATTAAAATCGCTTCTACTACAGATACTTATTTATTCTTCTAAGCGGAATAGTTTCTGGGACGTTAAAACCATTGCACGGGCGTTCTGTTTGAATAGGAAATATTTACAATATTACAATTTCCTTTTTAATTAAAGTGTGCTACAATCATATATACATTGATCTTAGATTTGGGGTTGGATCCCATTTAACAACAAAGCTCTCAGTATTAAATCGGTTAATATTTGGAGGTTCTGATCGATACTGATCTTGAAGAAAACTAGTTTACGTTTTAAATGCTGAAAGCACACCCACATTTAAAACCGTTTGAATGTTTGTTGATGTTAATTAAATTAAACAATATCATCCAAGACATTGATTTTTTCTCAAGTGCAAACCGTGAATACACGGCCAAACACGCTAGCCGCTTTGCCCTTAATTGACCACGAATCATTACATCAACGTGTACGATTGGCGATAAATAACTCGTCGTTACATTCTTTAATCACCGTTATCAGGCGACTGATGCGAGTTATTCAATCTGAGACTTAAGTCATTCACTGAGCAATTGAACAATAGGCTCTAATATAAACCTCAAAATAATGAATGATTTAAAAACAATAACTTCAACAGAAACAAAAAAATATTCCTACTATGGCTCCACACATTTTAGACTCACCTGTCGACACTGTTATTTTAGAAAGTCCAATGAAATTCTCAACGATTTGTAGAACTGGCGAACTGAAAACGTTCTACCAACCATCGTCGGGAAGCACAAGGTCCCGAACGCAATATCGCCAGCGACGATGCCGGACGTTCTGAGCGGCGTCTATGGCGGCCATATTGACCACGTGACAATCAAAGACTGAAGGTAACCGTATGGGTTTGAAGGAGGACATATAGAGGGCGCTGTAAACATGTACACCAAACAAGCTATCAGGGAATTCCTCGAGGACACAGTGACGTGATCAGACAAAAATCCCGTTCTCATCTTCCATTGCGAGTTCTCGTCCGAGCGGGGTCCGAAAATGCACCGCTTTCTTAGATTCCTGGATCGTGAGATGAACATCGATTCGGACCCGAGACTTAACTTCCCAGAAATGTACTTACTCGAAGGAGCATACAAGGCATTCTTCAACACGCATGCGCAGCACTGTTTTCCGCAGCGCTATACACCGATGTTGGAGAAGGAACATTCCGACAATTTACGTAACTTCCGGGTCAAGTCCAAATCTTAGGCAGCCGGAGACAAACCGCGTCGTACGTAGGTCGCGACTAGTCGGAAGCGCTATGAAGCTGAGCTTTTAATGGCATCTGGTTATATGAGTTTATGAATAATTAATGTGCTGTTTATATTTGCTTTTCTCAATCGTGTTTGATTTCTTGCGTATGTTATTGTTTTGTTTTACAAGTTTAAGTTTTATGAAAATGTAAACTATGAATGCCGTATTTGTTCTTTTAATATCGGGATTTCTTTTCCTTTATGAAAATCCGATACAATCCTCATAACACAGGCACAAGTCCTTCCTATCTTTCAAAACAATTACTCAATTTAGAATTTGATATTTTTGTATAAGGTTTAAGCAGAATCAATGAAAGTTATTTTCTTGCGCATAGACTAGATTTTAAACATCTCATTTGGATAGATATAAAACGCAATTGGTAACCCTTCGTCTTTAAATTAAAAAAAAATGATCTAATGATTCAAAAGTTTGAATTTGAAAAAAATATTACATTCACAATATAATAATCATCATCATCATCATGTTGCGAAATTGAGGTGAGTACTAATTATAATTTATGATGCAGTAGTATTTTATTTTCGAAAGCTAAAGTTATTTCTCGATGAAATGGAACCCAATACGAGCAACAATCAAACACTTCCCTCTTGAATGGCGGTTTAGTGTTAAGACCAGTATTTGCAAGCAACGTAAACACCAAGTCAATTATAATAAACACTAGGCGTTTATTTTTTCAATTACATGGTAGGCAGCTATCACTCGCTCCGCCTTTTGATTGTTTTCCCAAGGGTTTACGAGAAATATATTAGATTATGAAAACCCACGAAACGGAACTTTGGAATCGTAACGGTTCTTTGGTATAACCATAATGTTCGAGAGTCATAATTATCTAATAGTTAATATTAAATGGACTTCTAAAGTCGGAACTTTTCTGATAGACATTTGTTTTTTAAATTAATAAAAGCTTCAAAGTTCATTAAAGTATTGACATATTGGAACTGGCGTTTAGTAAAACAATTGGCACGTTGTAAAATAAATGTGTATTTGTTCGCAATTAATGTTAAACACGGCTTAAGAATCAATGTACTGGCATGTTTAGTATGCTCTGCTTTCCGAGGAGTACACACCATTGAACAACATAATAGAACACAACACATCAATACAATATTCAACATGAGTGAACTGCACCGGTAAATAAGATCATTCATCTATACAAACGATTATAATATGTAAACTGAACACCATAATGTTCCTTTTGCCTTACAGATAATTATTCCAATTCGAACTAATTAGAAAAAGATTATACTATGAAAATTGTAAGGCTATGACAGAAACAGTTTTGATTGTTACCAATATATATTAATTAAGTTCATCTTGTTGAATTAAATTCACTGTTTGTGTTATTTTTAAATAAATGGACATGTGGGTATGCATAAAACTTTCTTTCGAAAGATCGCGGATAGACACAATTATATCTGTGTCATCGTATTCAAGTCATGTTTGCATTTAGAGAGCAGGCATGCAAATACTCGGCGACACGATCTTTCCTTTAATTGGACTTTTTGTGTTTGCTTTTAATAAAGACGGCTCGGTGACCATAATTAGGAAAACATCGTTCTATGAAATGTTAATGCGTGTCACGAAACCGTAACAACTTCAACCATATTTCTGTAGCTTATCAATGACGCGGTTCAAGTACATGTGTAGTTATAATTATAAAATTGATTTTGTTGAGTCCCGTTGACTGCGCAGTAACCCACAAGTAATAAAATTAAGCATTAAAATACTCTGCAAACGCATGGAAGGTAATTTTACTAAAAATTATATTTCAAAGTATCATCGCCTTTATTTGAGTTCAAACCTGATTAACGTAACTTTACGCATACGATCAAACAGATACTATCAACTAGAAATTAAACTTTTGTATGAAATGCGAGGTTTATTACTGAACATCGGTTATGTCAACACGGTCTATCTCGACCATCCATGTCCACATTACCAACCCCAGGGCCATTGATAAAGGTAAAGGCAGCTTGATTCCCGTCCTCTTTCAAATGTATCGAGAGGTCCACGGGTACTACTTCCCCGTACCCCCATTTTTTTCGTACCCACAATTTTTCGTTCTCAGTTTTTTTGTAACCAATTTTTTTTTCTTACCCAAATTTTGTTTCGTACCAAAAAAATTTCGTACCCAATTTTTTTTGGTACCCAAATATTTTTCGTACCCAATTATTTTTTCGTACCCACATTTTTTTTTCGTACCCCATTTTTTTCGTACCCAATTATTTTTCGTACCCAATTTTTTGTTCGTTCCCATATTTGTTTCCGTACCAAATTTTTTTACGTACCCATTTTTTTTTCCTACCCAAACTTTTTTCGAACCCACATTTTTCCTACCCCAATTTTTTTCGTAACCAAATTTGTTTTCGTACCCAATTTTTTTTCGTACCCATTTTTTTTTCGTACCCAATGTTTTTTCGTACCCACTCCAGGGCCTCACCAACATAAGCCTTGCCCACCCAAAATTGCCCTTTAATATAACATCTATGCTGCGTTGGGATACGCGTCGGCATCTGCCGCGCCAATTCTAGTTATGAATTTGTTTACACCACAAACAATATATTCCATCACATCCTTTTTGTTTAAACAGTCATTAACGGCATGCTAGTTAAGCACAAATAAAGAACAGTGTCGTCACAAACTCTCCTAAGCAGTAGCACACAAATCCTCTTAACATGCTTGAGCTAACTATCAAGTATGTTTATAGTCACCATCATAACTGTGATATATTTAATCTTTTTTTTACTAAAACTAGAAATGGCGTGGCAGTGGCCGACGCGTATCCACACGCCGCATGTTTGACCCAGGGGTCAGATCAAAATTCCAAATAGTGCACTGTCGCACATATGCTCATAGCTACCATGTGTTTAAGTTTCAAGGTTCTAGTGATAATAGTGTAGGAGGAGATAGTGGCCAGGACGGACGGACGGACGGACGAAAAGGCAATTTTGGGTGGGTGTGGCCTATGTGGGCGGGGCCCTGGGGTGGGTAATGTGGGCATGGATGGTCGAGATAGACCGTGTTGTCATAAGGGATGTTCAGTTTTTCATTTGAAGATAATTCGTGAATAAATGAAGAAGTTATGTTAAAACAAAATTTTGGGTCGGCATGGTCTATGTTGGCGGGGCGCCCCAGTGTTGGTAATGCGGCCATGCATAGTTGAGATTGACCGTATTTTCATAAGCGATGTTCAGTATCAATTTAAAGTAAATCGGTGTAGAAATGAAGAAGTAAATGTAAAATAAAGTAAAACATGAGAGAAAATCTTTAACCCGAACCCATCCCAACCCCCATAACTTTTGACCAAGGGGTTAGATCAAAATTCCAAATAGTGCACTGTCGCACATATGCTCATAGCTACCATGTGTTTAAGTTTCAATGTTCTAGTGATAATAGTGTAGGAGGAGATAGTGGCCAGGACGGACGGACGGACGGACGAAAAGGCAATCTTAGGTGGGTGTGGCCTATGTGAGCGGGGCCCTGGGGTGGAAAATGTGGACATGGATAGTCGAGATAGACCGTGTCGTCATTAGAGATGTTCAGTATAAATTTGATGTCAATTGGTGAATAAATGAAGAAGTTATGTTAAAAACAAAAAATTTGGGTCGGCGTGGTCTACATTGTATGTGGGCATGGCGCCTTTAGGGTTGGTAATGGAGCCATGCATATTTAACATTGACCGTATAGTCATAAGAGATGTTCAGTATCAATTTGAAGTAAATCGGTGTAGAAATGAAGAAGATAATGTAAAATAACCTTAACTAGAGTGTTAACAAGGTTTTACTATAGCCATATTCGGAAAACTACCCCGCCCCCATAACTTTTGACCCAGGGGTCAGATCAAAATTCCAAATAGTGCACTGTCGCACATATGCGCATAGCTACAATGTGTGTAAGTTTCAAGGTTCTAGTGATAATAGTGTAGGAGAAGATAGTTGCCAGGACGGACGGACAGACGGCGGAGATAACCACAATATCCCCCGTGGGGATAATGAGGAAAGTCCATTTTGATAGAGCTTAGATTGTGGGTTATGTCAAACATTGTGATGAGAAAGCCTGAAGTCGTTTTCAGTATTTGCATCAGACGCTCATAACAAATGTTTCAGGAATGAAAAATGTCAGCGGAGGAGACCTATTGCTCAGGCCACCTTCACATTTCTAAGTATCAAGGCAGCGTTTGAAATAAATCACTTTGAGAATTCTGTGCAGGTTGATGCCCTGATGTTTGTCCTCTTGACATAAAACCCATAAGCCCATAAGGTTTTTGATGCAATCGAGCTTACATTAGCAGGTTTAAAGTAAAACAAATTCTGAGAGAGGGTGTGTTAAAGTGAAGATTGTGTTTGTTAGTGCATCGGTTTCTCAGTATATAATTTCACCAGTTTGTGGAGGAAACTGTAATTTGCACATTTCTCAAGTGATTAAATTGAAATTTAACTAGGAATGTCAACGAATATCCGAATATTCGGTCCCGCACCGAATATTCGAATACTATTTTCCGAATCGAATATTCGGAAGAAGAAAAAAAAAACGAGTAATTTCATAGACTTTGTATTCGTGAAATTTGCTTCAAACATTGTTAAAAAAAGTTGTTCCCCGTGTCATAGTGTATATTCCGGTAGGGGCGATAATGCGTCGTTATGGTTATGACAGTATACCTGTCATAAATCTCGCTAATTGCCTACCTTTAGGAAACTTAAATTGGCCAAAGACAGTCACTTTGTATCAAAATTATGATAGGTGCAAATCGCGTCGGCAATTAAAATACCGACCCGCACTTGATCTAATGACTCGAATTACATTTAAAATGATCAAAGATTAAATAAGTAAAGGAAAAGCCGAATTGGTGTAAAAAATATAAACATTAGTTTGTATGGCAATTAAAACACCGACCCGCACTTAATCTAATGACTCGAATTACATTTAAAAATATAAAAAAATAAATGAGTAAAGGAAAAGCCGACTTGGTGTAAAAAACAGCAAATAAGTTCGTATGGTTACAATAAGGTTGTCCAATCAATAAAGCTTTTGGAAAATTAATTACTCAGCCTCTAATGAGTACATGTATTTGCGTATCGTATGGTCCAAACTTTAATTAATTGCTCAAAATTCAATCAGCTTTCATATCAATAAACTTAGAAATAGACTCGCCAGTGATATTGTAAACGCAATCGTGTTTTTAAATAAGAACAATGTTCATGTGCCCAGTGACGCCGATCCGAGTGACTTTTAAATGTGGCAACGGTAAAAGACTGACTGTTTAACAGGTTCAACGTGGGTTGTGGCTATTTTAATACGTTTAAGTTCAGCTTAAATTATTTCTAAATCTAACTGTTTTGTCGTGTAATTGTTTTGTCGTCATGTAAATATTATGTTTCTCGTTCTATTGTTGATGTACAATATTAAACGTTTAAAAACAGTTTTTGTCATTCAATTTTAATAATAAAAATAATCAACAATGCCCATACAATTACTTAAATATCGTTGTCGAATTTGTTCGCCTTTTTCGTTGTTTTTTATCAACTGTATTTACAATTGTTAAGTACAGAAACACAGGATGAATATATTAATTTTGTTGTTATGTTTATCCATAATACATACTGGTAACATGTTATAGAATATATATGTTGTGTGTGTGAGAGTGTGCGTGATGTGAGTGTGCGTGTAATGTGTGTGTTTATGAACATATGTGAGAAAGGAAGTATACTTATCATAAGAGAAATGCAAAATTTCACTTCTATGTTTTTTATGTTATATATTGCGTTTATTTACTGTCTTTTTTTTCTTGTGTATTTATGCGTGCAAGTTTTTGAGCATGTGTGTGCATGCGTGTTCTTAAGAGAGTTGGTACTTTATGAAAACGTTAAACTACTCATGTTTGTACATTTCTACCTTGTGTAATTGATGACTTCATAAGAGTGCATAAACAAAATGAAAAATAAAATAAAATAATGATCAACAAAATCAACTTCGAATTAGCGACGACAACTCTGTGTCAATATTAAGTCACTTCCGTTGAACTTTCGGTAAAAACGAAAGTAGAATCAATGGAGTAATGGTACGTTAAACAAAGTTGATTTTGTTGATTTTTTCCAACAGATGTTGACCGAATATCCGGATATTCGTTTGGAAGGGTGACCGAATATTCGAATACCAAAATCGGAATTCGTTGCCATCGCTAAATTTTACACACATACATGTGCTAGACACTTTTTAGTCTCAATAAGCCACATATTCTTAGTTGATGTGCCTTTGAATGAGCCAAAGTCATGGCAGGAGAATAAAATGTAAAATGTTTGTGGAGTGAACTACTTCCACATTTCTGATATGAGGTGAATGAGCCATATGGACATTTCATCTATGTCATTACCATGAAGTATTCGGTTGCAAGACGTTTGTTCATGCCCAATGAATCACACATTTCTGGGTAATGTGCCCTTGTATTAAAATAGAAAGCTTTAAGTTTGTGAAAATTACTACTTCCAATATGTCATCCGATAAGCAAGACACCTTTTCATCCTCTGAGTTTAATAATAAACCAAAAATGTATAAGTTATTTGCCATTTAACATAGCTGACCAAGAGGTATATTGGTATTTAATAGTAATTTTGTGAAAAAGTTCTACTTTTAAGATTTGAATTGTTTAATAAAAATATCATTAAACAACATTTTGTTAAAGTGGTTTATTTCATATTTTATTATAAGTCTAAGAGTGTTTCTTTGATTTCTGTAGAAAGTATAGAATGATAAAATGACATATTTTTTGTTTAATAAAATGTCAACATGATTTAAAACAAAGTAATGCCAATGCAAGGCATTTTATTTATAGACTAGCAGTGTCTATTCTAGAAATCAAAAAGTAGGGGGGAATTCCCTCATCACTTTGAAAAATTAGGGGGATGTTTAAAAAATAGGGGGGGGGGGGTATAAAANTTTTTAGTTGTTCGCTTGCGAACAACTAAGGTTAGTACTTCGTGTTGAAAGTCGGTATGCTCTTAACTACGCTAAGAACGATAACCACCGCATCTGTTCGATTTATAATCACCCAATGTGTGTGGCCTCATTGTGTATCTCCTGGCCAGACTGAGAGATTCGCTGGCTGAGTAGGCTATACATATGATGGGCGCATGTGGAACAAGACTCATTTGCGCATGTCGAGGATCATTTTACAAATCTCATTGCGAAGTGTAAATGGCACATTTTCGCACAATGCTTTTCGATACAAAATTCAATTTAAAATAGCGAACTTGTAAATAAGGGCAGCCTATCCAGGCGTTTAGGAACGATTGTCAGACGTGCTGATCGAGTACGGCAAACATGTTTGGTTCGATAATTGAACGATGTTCCTCTTAACTTGACACTATTCTATTTGTTTGTGTTCTCATCTTGAAAACAAAACTGTGTTTATCGATAGTTAATTATATATTTCCCGGACGATTAAGTGAACGAGTACTGATCCTGAAATCCTGCGAGATGGATTTTAACGCGTAATTGTAACTTTGTCACAATTTGTGTCGCTTGAACATACAGAAGGTAGTCAGGAATCCCTTACAGTGAATAGTGATACATCCTTTGCGCTAAGCACAGACACAGTGATGTAGCCAAAGTTCAGAGGTTTTATCTCGAATCAGCCTATGAAATATTCAAATATATTCATGCGTGTCTGCTGGCGTTATGTAAAAGTCATTTAAGGTGAAAAGCTAGGTAAAACAGCTACACCAAAAAAGCGCATTAGTGCTCTATTCCCATGTTTAGGTCAGAGTTGTTGACACAGTGTGAACTACTAGGGTAACAAGTTATGCATTAACAACAAAGTGCGGGTCAACAGGGCTATCTTTATGACGACCTAATTCGTGAGTAAAAATTATTGCTCGCAGATTGTTTTTCATCAATTATTTTATAGTATATTTAGAATTTGTATATGGTGTCAAAAATCAAAAGTTGTGTACAGGGAATTTTCATAGTGAAATTTTATTCTTAGTAAGATAGGTATACGATATTCCAATAATATTCATCTTATATGATGGTGATTGCAAATTGTCTTTATATTCAGTTCACATTACCATTTTCTTCATACTTTCTATGCTTTCTGAACGCCAAAAAAGGCCATATTGTTGTAATGTTGTCTAAGTTATCTCTATAAAATAAATGGGATGATAAAACGTACACACACATCTCGACCCGTGCGTTAAGACACACTCTTTATAAATTTGAATGGCTTGTGTGTGTTTTTTTACTTGCGATTAATTTTGAAAAATAAGTTGCGTATTAAATTATTCAATAGCGAACAACTCCAGTGCCTCTAGTGCTTTGATTATACATGTTGGTTTTAATGTTAAATTGGTTATATTCTTCTTCAACATTGCGTACGAAATTATGTGCTATTTTCTTCCGTAAACATTCATAAGTCCAATTACTTGATTTTCTAAACAAATTTCTTATTTTTTATTAATCCATGTGTCCTTTTAAATGTATGAACATTCTTATATTCTATAAGCCCTTGTATTGGAAATGTATTTTCCTTTGACTTCCAGTGTTCCTGTTAAAAATATGCAAAGCGGATTTAAACAGCTTTAATGATTAATAAAAGGAAATTGAGTGCACAAATTTTCTAGCACTCATGCTGTTAATGTGCGCGATCTTGAAAAAAGATAGCTTTAATCGCGCATTCTAAATTAGATACTGAGACGTGTGGTTTTAATTTAAATAATAAATAAATAAATGGTTGATATAGGAGTCTAAGCCACAGCAAAGTCAATTATCCGCAAAACATTTTGACAATGTTCGCAGGATCAAAAGTCATCATCTGTTAAATATTTATGACCATTGGTGGGTTGGTGTTTGTGGTCCTCTTAATGCGGAGTGCTCTGAGTTTTGTCACAACGATAATACAAGTGTCATGTAAGTGGTTTTGCAAGCTAACGCGGTGATGTTGTCGAGTTCAATGCAATCTTTTCAATATCGTGTATGGTTCCCATTGGCATTGATAACTGATTGGCATCGTCTTCTCATTCTACTGATAAGCCCACGGATGCTGTCTTGTGGGATTCGAACCCATTCTTCTAGGAAGGCTTGTCGTAGATCCTGTATTGTGATAGGCTTAACAGGGCGTGCAGATATTGCTACTTGAAGCAAGTCCCAGACATGCTCTATGGGATTGAGGTCCGGAGACCTCGCAGGCCACTCCATCCTGACGATTGTTTCAGCTTCGAGGTACTCATTGGTCACCATGGCTCTGTGAGTTCTGCCATTATCGTCCATTAACATGAAATCTGGGACTATTGCACCAGCATATGGACGCACGTATACATCCAAGACATCTCTGACGTATCTCTGAGCTGCAATAGTGCCGTTATCAACGATGTGCAAATCGCTCTTTCCCTGCATGCTGACCCAGCCCAAACCATTACTGAGCCCTCACCATAACGATCATGGTTTGCGATGAATACTGGTGCGAATCTAGACTCGTTTGTGAAGAGTACTGGTGTCCAGTCATTTAAAAACCAGGTTATGTGATCTTGTGCCCATTGGAGACGTGCCTGGATGTGGTTGCGCATCAATGGAATACGAATGGCAGGTCGTCTAGCCCTCATGCCAACACTATGCAGTCTGTATCGAATGGTTTGAGTTGAAACCCGTACCCCTGATATATTCTGTAATACATTTTGAAGGGCCGTGGCGTTCATAAAGCGATGAAGTCGGGCTTGTACCACGATAAAACGGTCTTGTGCCTGCGTATTAGCCCTCTGATGACCTTGCCTGTATCTGGGGAAAACATCACCATGCATTTGGTAGCGGCTCCACATCCTGGCTACAACGCTCTGTGAAACGCCAAGCTGACGTGCCACATGACGTTGTGACGCTCCTCCTTCCAGCATCCCAACCGCCCTGATCATTTTTTCTAAGCTAAGATGTCTTCTTACGCGATAGTTAGCCATTTCAAACAACTTTCAAGATGAATTATTGGGCTACAAGTGTAGATTTGAAGCATGTTCACAACGTGTTTGTCAAGTGCAAGGCCAAATGTCATGGCTTTTTCGTGGGTATTACTTTTCATGAGCAAATTAACAAGCCTGTGTAAACAAAATCGATAAGACAGGTTATTGGTTATGTAGAATACGCACTCATATATTGGAAAACACAAGCTTTTTTGTTTTTAATAATAAACACGTCACATAAAACATACTATAAAAAGTGATCCTTAGCAAATTTTGAGTAGTATACATGTATGTAGGTCACCGTGAATTAGCGTGTCGCTAATGAATGATGACCACAATAGTAATAAGTATAGCTTTTTAATGTTAACATATTATAATCTGAAACCCTCTAAAATAGAGTTTTTCGTCTATAAATTTTTGAATACAACGACAGTTGTTATATAAATAAGTTAACAGGTGGCCTCCAGTATTTAAATACACCGCTGACTTACTTAACGAACAATACGCGAACAAAAACTGACATTAGTAGTTTTAAAACATGTATAACTTGAACATTGAAAAGTTATTCTGATGTAATTATAGGTTTTAAATAGCCCGAAATATTAAACTTAGTCTATTGAACAATACTTTATGTTCATTTTTAGTTGTTCGCGCTAGCGGACAACTAATGTTGAGGGTATTTTGCAAGTCAGTGTGCTGCTTAACTACGCTAGGCGGAGCGTCGTTGTATTGGACAATCGATATTGAGAGAGCACGCTTTGCATGAGAGACAGCACTACCTGCAGTAAAATTATGCAGACGACGAATGACGTACATGCCATACGCTAGGAGCGTCTGCTCTACTACGCTAGGAACGATAACCACCGCATCTGCTTGTTTATACTGGTGAACTGCAGACAGCCAGTGTGTCTTGCGGATTGTCTTCTCTTTAAACCCGCTGTTCACATTTAAATCACTTAGCGGTTTATCGAGTGTGTATGTTATTAACAGTGTTTAACAGCTTGTGCGACGACATTGGCCAGTCTAGTGAAATCTGCACATATTGGCTGCTTTCAGGGAAAACGGGGCTAAATGCATGTCAAATGAGATTAGCCTGTGCATACTGATTACCCTGTGCAATGCGCACATTTTGTCTAAGTTATCTCTATAACATAGATATGATGATAAACAGTGCAGACACATTTCGACTTGTGCTTTCAGACACACTCTTTATAAATTTGAATGGGCTGTGTTCATTTCATACTTGCGATATAAAAAGCTATAACATAATTTTGAAAAGTGAGTTGCGTCTAAGATTATGCAATAGCGATCAACTTCAGTGCCTCCATCGCTTTGATTTCATTCTGTCAATGAATGTTACAAATAGGAATTTAAAGTTGGCTGTTTGATGTTAGCTCTTCATCAGATGTTTAAAATTGAAATGCATAGCTATGCATTGGTTGTTCGTCAGATGAAGAGCTGTTCACCAGGTGTATATTAGGTATTCAAATACGAAAATGGTGATTTCCGCCGAATTGAGCAGTGCTTTCACGTAGCATAATGCATAGCTGTGCACTGGGTGTTTCAAGGTTTCAAATTACAATGAAAAGCCTTTCACCAGATCTTTGCCAGTTATTCGAATGATGAAATGTTGTTTGCGGCCGTAAAAAAACGGACTTTCAGGCATCACAATGCATAGCTATGCGCCAGGCGTTATTTTATTAACTAAGCGTTTGTCAAGTGTTTCATTGGCTTGGCTTCGCGTTAGTTCCGATCGCGATACCTTATTGTTTATGGAGGCTTGGGCCCCCTGGGGAATTGTGCTGTAATGATTGTAAAATTGAAACGCTTTACATACGGTCCGCGGTACGGTACTTTTCATTTATAATTTAACGAACAAGAACCCAAGGGTGTAATTTGCAAAACAAGCTTCACAACATCGATGTCAACACCAAACAATTTGACGAACGCTATTTGAAGCTGTGTGAACAAGACGATTTCCATGGCCATTTGAAGGTCGTTGTTCACAGTAAATAAATATATTAAGTAGTTCATGGTTGGACGAATCGTAATAAGTCGCTTCACGGTATATTATTTTTTCCTTGTATCACCGCAGACTTAAGTCGTCTCATAGCATCTATAGTTGTAATTAGGGACTTTGCTATATTTAAAAAAAGAAAGATATAAGCCTCACTCTGTGAAAATGGGGTTTAATGCATGTGCGTTAAGTTTCGTCCTATATTAGCCTATGCAGTCCGCACAGACTAATCATAGAAGACACTTTCCGCTTTTATTGTATGTTTTGTGTCATGGAAGACTTTGATGAAAATCCAGTTTAGGCGGACAGTGTCATCCATGATTAGCCTGTGCGGACTGCACAGGCTAATCTGGGATTACACTTTACGCACATGCATGAAGCCCCCTTTTCACAGAGCGAGGCTAATATCATTCAATAATGTATTAAAATCTGGTCAATCGAAATTATATAGTACATTCGATTGAAAATGTAGCAATATTGATATATACAATGTAGATCTTATATGGACACATTAAGAGCTTCACAATAATGTTTCAATTTATTGGATAAAGGTCTCAGCGTTCATTCGAAAAGCTAAGCGTATGTTAGTATGCGATTTGAATGTTGTTATATATCGATTTTCAAGGTTTACATTATACAGGCTTTATCAATCAGTGAAATTCATGCTGTAAAATTCGTAGTAAGCTACTCGCGGTTTTTTCCGAACCCGTATTACTATATCTGACGGGCTGCTTTTTAGGCATGCGATGTCGTCACTACTCAAATTAGTGTAATAGTCAGTATCACCAGAAACGATTTCGACATAACTGAAAACAGAGGTTTAAAATTGTCTGTAATGGAACGAATATAACGGTTATCGATGGCTTTTGGAGTGTGTTTAAGCTTCGGGGATTGCGCTATGTTGCATCAGACCCGAGACTGGTGCTGTCTTTTATACGTCATTACACACGCCACTCGATTGATACATACTAATGGCTATATTGAGTATGATATTCCGTATAGACTAATACAGAAACAAATCATTTTTTCTTGTCATTGGTACGCATTTACCAGTACCAATGGTTGCTGTATCATGTGCAGTGTCTTATCCATCCCATCTTTTTTTCTGGTTTGCTTTGTTGGTAAACATAGCTCGTAAGACATTCAATGTGTTATTGCTTTTAACCCTCTACAAAATGTATTTGGATAATAAAGCGATGTACCTGTTTCAAGCTGGCCTGAAAAAGCAAGAACAAAAAAACTGCTTAAATAAGATTCTAGTATGATGCATAACAGAAGGTTGAAATAAGGTATTTGATATGGTAAAAGACCATCATATGCTGTTATAACAAGTAATTTTAATATTAACTAGGTCGCGTTAGCTTCCTCTGTTTTCTAAAGATTTTATACTTTTTTCGTGATGGTTTTTACTTAGAAGTTTTGATTAATCAGCAATCTTGCTCAGTAAACGTGACCTAGTGGTGATTGAGTTTGCTTACGGAGCGAAAGCAGAAGGTTCGAGTATTATGCTGGGCAGGGCTCATTCTGACAGGGCTGGTTGACTTCCCAGCACTAATGGACGGTTACTGAGTGCATTCCAGCAAAGAGCAGGATATTTATACAGAGTAAAGCTGTCCATCAGTCAATGTGTTTCTTCTGTTAAAGCCTAATTAACACTCCAAATCAACGAATATGTCGAAAAATATTTCGTTAAATAAGTAAACCCAAAAAACAAACGGTGTTCCTTGTAGCAATAGCTAGATGCTGTCTGGTAACATAGATTAAACAAGATACAAAATGATCTGTTTTTGCGGGACAATTTATTCAACACATGTTCATGTACCGTGTTAGTGTTCGTGTGTCGTATGAATAAATATCGTTGCGGGAAATTAAAATAGAATAAATTTTGCCACAAAAAATAAGAACCAGCATTTTGTATCTCGTTAAATCCATGTTACCAGACCACATCTGGCGTTGATAATTTGGCTTTTGCAATAAGGAACACTGTTTTTTATGTGTTTACTTTATTTTACGAATTATTTTATGAAATATTCATTGATTTTGAGTGCTTATGGGGCTTAAAACAATCTATATGGAGTGAAATTATCATAAGCAAACACGCAGCAATATAAGGAATGTTTCACAGTGTATAACGTTTATTCTACGAAGACCCGCGAATCGTTTTGTAGATAAAGAATGAACATAAGTGTGTGTTGTTCTGCAACAAGGTATGGGCATTATGCAGCAGAGTACAACCACATTAGTTGTGCAATTGTTTTATTGAAATATAAAAAAATTGTTTATATTAGGTTTATTTTGGTCATTATTTTGCATTAAGTGGCACAATAACTTCGATGTGTTTAGCAATATCTATTGCGTAACATATATTTTAGGCATACATATAAGTTGTTTTTTATATTTTGTTGATTAACTATCCTTTATCATGATGCTGGGGTGAAGCATTTACTACAATAGAAAGACACTGGACACGACGATATTAATATTGCCCCTATAAAAAACGCACTAGTTTCTTGATACTTGCGGGTAGTGCCTTGACAAGTAATTCAATGGTGCTTTGTTTTGTTGAGAACACCGGTCGACGGAGTATGCATAACTTATGTACAGTACTTGAAAATTCCAAACGTGACAATAGAACATGATGACATACGACGCATTATATATTAGTTTTTAAAATATTAACTAACGCAGAGCCGCATTTACTTGGATTTTTTAACAATTGTAACAAACATGTCTATGATGGCATACGTTGCATTATATATTAGTTTTTAAATCATTGACTGCATTTATATAACCAACTTATGATCTCGATCGAATTTCACAGTATCATCAGGTACACACTGCCAGCATAACATTTATAGTGTTGCCATTAACGACTTCTACGCAGACATTTTATGGAGTTCACAATCATATAGGACGCTTTTAAATCGTAACAATGATAGTTGATTTGGTTTGACACCACTATTGACTATAAAAATACTTTATAACTATTTAAGTTGTTTTACTCCCAGCGATCAAATAATAGTATCATTTTGACGAAGCTTTACGATTTTTTAACTAGTGTCCTAACTATGATAAGACATCGAAATGTGATATATTACACTTCTTTGGACAAAATAGTTCAAAATACGTAAAGAAAGAATAATTAGATTTCAAATTGCCCTTTGCGGCTGATTGCATATTTTACAAAAGGCGTTTTGCGAAAACGGTCATATATGACGAACAAACATTAAGTTATTCGTTAAATCACAGGAAAAAAACCCTGATCCGACGTAGTTTTTTTTTATTATAACTTGAACGTCATAATACAGCCATATGTGTGTCTGAATAGAACAAACAGAACATGGCACGCCATTTTACCAGACAGATAGTCAAAATGTTTTATTGACGTACACTTTACAGTTTTTTTGTAATTCACAAATAGTTTAACATAAATCTACATATCCGTATGTCAACGTGATTACAATTTCATTTTGCTTAATAGAATTTTGATACGCAACTATGATAATGAGTTTTGTTCGACTAATACATACGGATGATTAATAAATTGAATTTAGGTATTAAATTCGACAAAAATATGTTTTAACACGATACAAATTATACAACTACAATATTAGAGTTTTTTTCGACAGACAGATATTTAACGTTGAGCTATGCAAATAACACATAACTACCTATTTGTGTGTGATTACCGTATGACACGTGCTAATATTGCAACTCTCTATTATTCATTTGCAGTATAATTTTTAAACGCATTGGACAATTGTGTTTTGATGTACGACACCCACATGGAACGATTTCAAAATTATTGTTCGCATTATTTAAAATATCCCTTGGCATTTTTAGTACCTATCGTTAATTAAAACAAAACGACAAAACGTAGGCGACAAACTGCCGTTAAGGGACCAATTCTTCATCAATGGTTTGATGCATCGCCTAGCAAACTGAGTATTAAATATTAAATCAAATTTCACGTATGATGCATTGCTGTTGCGAAACTGTTTGAATATCAAACATGAAGTTATCCGACCGTTAATTGTAAATGAACATTTCGTGCCTGGAAGCAAGTGGTTTGTTGGTGGAAACGACTGTTCGCTTCAGACATCAATATCATATTTTGAATTCATTAATGTTCGCATATTACAACCTAATGCGCAGGACACTGCGGCAAGTGAAGTGAAATATTAAAGGAAAACGCGTATTGGAGCCTTGTGGGCTTTATGAACAGGTCTGACTGACGGTAAATATTAAACTGTACATATGATTAAAATATGTTTTGTTAAAATGCTCGGACTTTATTTAATGATATTTTTTTTATTTATTTAACTGTTTTGGTCGATCATTTTTGATGATTAAAAAAATTATTATTAATTCAAATTGGAAATATATATTTGACTTGCAATGAAAGGAGCTATACACGAACCGCTTATTTAATAATTATTGTAATAACTTTATGCCGCTTGATAGCAGTATATTATGTCTATTATGTTTGCAATATTGTGCATATTTTGTAACATTTTACTTTCCACATTAGTCTTTGAAAGGAAAAACGAAACCACAACAGAATCATAGAGTTGTCTTCATTTAGTGATATTCAAGCTTCATTTAGTGATATTCGAGCTAAATATTTACAAATTGTACTCTTAATTATATATATATATATATATATAATAGTTAATCTCTGTTTGTTAAGCAAATGATCTTTTACCTTTTTGTTTTCTCGTTTTTAACATATCGGTTAATTAGAAAGTAACAATTATTCGTGGTTTAAGTGCGGGACCATTATATCGGATCTAGAAAACTAATTTCATTCAAAAGTAACGTAACATACATTCGAATTATTTCTTCGAATTATTATTGTGCAACCAATTTTTATATGACCACAGTTAAAACATGTTAATTTCATTTCAGATGACGCTACTTCTGAGCTTGTCGATGCTTCTTAACTCTGATGTCGGTTAGTGAGAAAATAAGTTTATACCATAATATTTGTATCGATAGTAACTATTTTATTTTGCTTAAACTAATTTAATTACAAACTTACTGTCCTTCTGATTACGAAAACTTGCTGTCCTTCTGGTTTCGAAAACTTGACATATGCATTTGTATTGTTATAATTTATATTTGCCTATTGTGTGTGCACGTATTCCAACGTCAATTGCTCGTCGGATTTGTTTTTCATTATTCAAATAATAGCAATAGATCTACCCATTTATTATTGCAAAAAGTATTGTGATAGAAAGATTCATAGTAAAAAATGATGAGTTTAATCTTTACGTATACTGGTTGAAGCTTGTTTTAGATTTGTGTTATTAGATTGATATATTTTGTTGTTTAAAATGTATTTTATGTTTGTTTTCCAAGATAATACGTTCAAATATAAGGCCAGGTTGCTTTTTCCTGTTTGCAATTTAAGATCAAATATTTAGCCAATTGTACTACGGAGTTTATAACTTATGCATTTTTGGAGTCAGCTATGGACAAATTGAATAATATGAATGCAAAATTGAGTTCAATGTTTTCTAACCTTTCTAACATGTTTTTGATATCCATCCAAAACTTTTGAATGAAATGACAATCACAGAATACGTGAATATTCGTTTCTGAGTGCATATAACAAAAATCGAAACGAGATGTATTTATGTAGGTAAGTATTGTTTGGTAAAATGAGCATAATATATTTATATTGGGCGATTCTATGTTTGGTGTCAATAGTTGATTGGACTGGTTTGCTGACGATAGTTCTTCGTTTAATGTCTGGATTATTAAGATTGTCTTTCCGTTTGTCAATTTTTTTGAACTCTTAAGGTTTTTGTTTTAGTATAAGAGATTTATATACTAGTTTGCACGCTTTTGTATGTTCTGTTATTTTGTTAAGCATGTTTTGAGGTGTGGTGTAAATGATATCGTTATCTTTAAGTTTATTTTTCCATTCGACGGGTTTAAATTTATTTTTCCATTCGACGGGTTTAAGTTTATTTTTCCATTCGACGGGTTTAAGTTTATTTTTCCATTCGACTAGTTTAAGTTTATTTTTCCATTCGACGGGTTTAAGTTTATTTTTCCATTCGACGGGTTTAAGTTTATTTTTCCATTCGACGGGTATGCTTTTGACATATTGATGGTATATGATAAAGTCTGCTTTCATAAAGATTTTTTTATATCTTCGAAACTGTACAATACTCTTTTCCTAAAATTATAATATGTTCAATATATTGAATACCTCTTTCGAACCATGTTTTAATAAAGAAAGTTTTATTTTCTTTCTTTTTTAAATATATTATTCCAGATAATTCTCTTTTGTATTGGTGTTTCATTTTCTTCCATGGAGACACTAAGCCATCCACACATAAGGTTTTTTAAGAACTCAGATTTTATGTTTATGTCTCTTACTTCTTTTTCATGGTAATTTGATTTGGAAATTAACATTCCGCCATAGTTATAAAGCATATTGGTATATATTATAATCAGTTTTGAGTCTGGTCGAAATATAAATCTTTTCACCCAACTGCCTTTGATGGATTTTAAGAATAGGTCAATATATAACGTATTTAAACTTCCATCGGCATATTCGTGTATGATCCGCTTTTTTCAATTGTATCGGGGTTTTCATCCCACAGAAATTTGAAACATAGCGTATTTATGTTTGAAATGATGTCTTGAGGTGGATTTGGTAAAACTGTTAATGGATATACAAGCTTGGGTATTGCATATTTAAAAAAAAAGAATGTATTTTTTTCCAGTTAGCGATAGTTTCCATCGTGTCCATTTTTTCGAACAAGTTTCAAAAGCATGACTTTTCTTTCGGGAATATTCAACCACATTATTTCTGTTGGTTCGTTGCTAAATTTTATCCCTAAAGTTGAGGCATGGTTAGAGTTCTAGATGAATGTTTTATGTTTGCAAAACTCGATTGGGCTATTTTTAAGGGCCAATATTGTAAGGATTTTACATTTATGTGTGTTTGATTTAAGTCCGGATAATGCTGCAAATTATTTTATGATTTTTATTACTGTTAAAACCAATATATAAGAACCGTCGAGTATGAAACAGACGTCCTCATCAAAAAGTGAATGTCTCTACATTATTAATATGTATTCCTTTTACTTCTGTGTTAAGCTCTTTGTATATCGACATCAATTCAATGTAAACATTAAAAAGGTTAGGCGACAAAGGACATCCTTGTCTGACCCCTCTTTGTATACATAAAAAAATGCGCGTTACAACGCGCGATATTGCATCCGTATAGAATAACATAACCCACTGTAAAGTGTGTTCATTAAAACTTAAATGGTGGAGGCATTTAAACATAAATTCATGATCAAAACTGTCGAAGGCTTTATTAAAATCTGAAAACAAATATGAGACCGGTTTCATTAGTTTCATCCATTTGTTCACAAATTTCTTGTAAAAAAAATCTTTCATTTTCGCCAATTTACCTTTCTTTGAAAATATCCGGTTTGGTTAGTACTGATTATATGATTAAGGAAAGGTTTTATGCGATTGGCAATAGATTTTGTAGCTATTTTGTAATCAACATTCAAAAGTAAAACAGCCTCCATTTATCGATCAAAGGGTGTCTTTTCCGGTCTTGGGTAGTAAAGTAATTATGCGTTGTGTTTTGCAATTCTGTAAGGTTATTTGTGTCTAAAGAGTAATTAAAAGGGGACTGTACGATTTTTATATGTGTTAAATTTTAATATATTGATAAAATTATGTTACGATGAAACAAAATGGGCAATAAAAATTATACATTGAAGACGAATTTCATAAAATGCAGCAAAGACAAGCTAGCGCTGGTTAAAGCCGATGCCGACACTTTTACTCGTATTTGTAAGGAAACACAATTATGTCTTTGTGTCGTATGAACGAATCTGCACTAAAACTAAATTTAGATTCACATTGTACATGCAATATATATATGCTGGCGAATTCGGCTGGAAGCCATTTTAAATTTCAGATTTAAATATCTGGCTTATTTCGCATTTTTCGACACATGTTCTTCTTAACTTTTATTTTAATTTATATTGAAATATATGAATACTAATTTTTAACACATTTTATATAAATTCATTTTTATTTGACAAAATCGTACAGTCCCGCTTTAAGAGAGCGAACAACATATTTATTAATATATGTCCAAAACATTTTTATAAAATTCTGCAGAGATACCATCTGATCCTGGACTGCTATTGTTGTTCATGTCTAATAGTGGTTTAGCGCATTCATGCTCTGATAGATACTTGTGTTTATTAAGCGTTTGTTCTGGACTTAGTGTATTGCATACGTTAGTAGAGACACGTTCATAATTGTTGTTATAAATATATTGGTGTCTTTTATATAAAGATTTGTATACAAGTTTGCAGTATGATTTAGTATGTCCTTTTGGTCTTGTATTATGCTATTATTATGAATTTTAGTTGTTGTATACTTTTGGCTTCTGCTCGCTTTTTTCCAGATTTGCAAAAAAGTTGGTGTTTTTTTTCAGAGCCTTCATTCCAATGTGCCTAAGCCTTAGCTCGTAATTTCACCAAAGGTGATGTTTCTGTGTCAAAATAATATAAAGTACCCACACTGATCCTACATTTTTCTAACCGTTCACACGCGCGGTTGCACTCTACTTAAAACATACTTATTTGTTTAAAAAATCATGATACCTATAGAAAACTCTCACGAATGAGCGGGCTCTCCACTTTATCCCATTAAAAATGGTGAACTATTTAAAAAGTAATCCTTGAAAATATTACATGGGTCGTGCTTTTGTGTATAGGGTTCTCCCCACACAGATCTTAGAAAGTCACGTGGTATTGGTACCGTGTCGAATGCTCCATATATTATTTCCCATAAAGTATTTTGATTACCTTCGCGATTGATATGTTCAATTTCCGATATAGACAAACGGATACAACTTTTATATTCTTGTTCACATATCTATGAGTTATATATTTTTAAATACCCCGGACCTCTGCAATATGAATGTATTTGCATAATGTTTCGCACACTGTAAGAATTTCATCGATCAATTGACTATATTCACTCTTCTGCAGGCATGCGTTGAACGCATCACGTCACATATACACGTGATATAAGAATAACGGTTATCATGTTTCCACTCTCATTCTTCTACAGGCGGGATTCTGACGCATAACGTTCCGCATAGACATCATATAAGCATTACTTACATATGACTACACTTATTCCTGTGCAAGCGGCAGTCAGTCTGACGTATGACGTCCCGCATATACGTGACCTAAACATTACATTGCTCATGTGGCTATTTGCATTCGTCTCCAGGCATAAGTCTGAAATATGACTTCTGACACAGACGTGACGAAATCAACAGCATCATGTTATTACTCTAATTCTTCTGCAGGTGGGTTTATAAAGTATGACGTCATGCATAGACGTGCGTTACTTTAATCATGTGACTAATATCATACTTCAGCAGGCTGGAATCTGACGTACAATTGTCCCTATAGAGCCAACGCGGTGGACTTTGCGCAGTTCAACCCGTACAACGATGGGTTGAGAGTTGACACTATCACTACTCTGGCCTTTAAGACCAGGGGTAAGTTTTCGAAAACTTTTTGGAACTTTTTTAAGTATTGTAACTTTAAAATGCCATTTTCAATTCACTCGGCAAACCTTTCAGACCCAAGTTTAGAACAGAACCAAACATCGTGCTCATGTTTATAATTGTTTCACTGTAAAAAGCAAAACTTCAATTTACTTGTTATAATTGCTTAACTGGAACATTGGTACGTTTTTTTTATACATAATGTCTTCGTCAACACATATTTATTTATAACCTTATTGTAATGTTCTGACTTGTGTTTCAGGCAACAATGACGCCACCATTCTCCTTCAGTACAACAACAGCGACTTCATCAACAGCGTGGTAGAGATCGTTCTCGGTGGATGGAGTAACAGTGCGTCTGTCATCAGAGACAAACAGCAAGGTCCCGCCTTGGTCACATACGTTGTATGTCATTCTTGTTATTCGACATTCTGTTCTGTGTATATATCTCTATATACATTTTTAACTGTATGTCAGCAATCAACAATGTCAACGCAAACAATAGAAATACACATTGTTCGCTGTGTTCCGCGTTACAATTGCATCTGATAATTACATAACAACAAAACGCTATAATCAGATATATATTAAATATTTCTAACTGTTGGTGCTGTTATTTTACACTCTTAAAAACGTGTACGCTATATATTGGGAATTGGTTATTAGTATTCTCTCTAATTGTGGAACTAAAATGATGACGGAAGCACGATTGACATCGAGTTCAATAGGTGTTCCTTTGTAACTAACGAAAGCAGACGTTACCCGGTCCCACACTCATATTAACATAATGATATGACGTGACAGTTTGTTAAGGTTATACAGAGCTAATATATGAAGCACAAGTCGACATAAGTACTTGGTATTTTATTCTACATTGGATGCTTTGTTTTTAATTTTTAAAGTGTCGGATTGCTTTAAATGGACTTGTTCACATATTTTGGCATGTTATGAAGTTTGTCATTAAATGATATAAATTGATAAACATGTTTACGGATGTAAATAGCTCCAGTATAGCCAAGAATAAAATTTAAAAAAAAATAGTAAGCCACACCGCGGCTCGAACCACTGACCCTTGCTAGCAATCCTCGTAATGTCACAAAATATAACGATAACAACATAACTCTCCAAATAATTCAATCGTTTCCTGTTTGTAACGCTTTATAATTTTCAGGTTTTTTAATCGTCGAAGATGCATAAAATTGATATTTTAGAGCATGGTAAATGTACAGTATTACTGTTTCCTTGCAAATATAATAACTAAAACAAACATTTGCAGATCGGAAACAATGTTTTTCAATTTTGTCAATTTTTCAAAACGTGAACAAGTCCCTTTGATGTATTATCGTTACTTGTATATATCGGTTATCATCAAAAAGAATGTAGTATTCACCAAATTAACGTGTTAATATTCGTCAACTATTAACTTCATACGTAATGCAAACTGGAGTTCCTTCTGAAAAATCGAGTCGATTTTTCGTTATAAGTATAATACTATGGTAAAATATTTATTTGTTTCACTTAGATATTCTCAATAAATGTGTATATGTTTGATAAAATAATGGTGACAAAACACATTTATAGGTTGTTAACTTTCCGATTAACTGCGTTAGAATCTCAGTTGTTTCTTTTGCGAATGATAACGATATCAAAAAGTTTTTTTTTTATTAACCATATATGAGCATAACCTAACACTGATATTTGTTTAAGGGCTCTATACTTTCTGGCTCTGACTTCCGATGGTTTTGGATCTCTTGGACTGGCGGCTGTGTGAAGGTTAGGCACAATTCATTGAGTTTCGAGTAAGTTTGGATTTTTCAAGACTTTTGATTTTTTTTTATCTCAGACCTGACAATATATTTGCGAGAAAAGGGTCT
The DNA here is from genome assembly GCA_007657795.1 of Dreissena rostriformis. Lineage (NCBI taxonomy): Eukaryota > Metazoa > Mollusca > Bivalvia > Myida > Dreissenidae > Dreissena > Dreissena rostriformis. Next base: position 49,719 of record VMBQ01001960.1, read on the forward strand.
ATATTTCAAAATAATTATGTGATTGACAATTTAACCACATAAGGTAATTTCAACTCAATGTCTTTTGTAATTATAAAGTTAAAGAACTTGCGATTATGAACTTCAATTAAGCATAAATTTTAATACGATACAACTGTTGCTAGTAAGACAAAAAACAATTTGTCTTATGCGACTTGTTTACTAGGTTGGCAAGGGTTCCACCGCCGGCGGGTCTGAGATCATGCGGTGGTGCGGACTCAGTCACACCATTAACGGCATCCGCTTCAGCTTCGGCTATGGCAGCGGTGGAACGTTCATCATTCCTCTTCCGCGTGAGTATGAAGGATTGTTTCTACAGGCGCGTAATATTAGTTTATCGATAAACGCATGCAATACTATAGTAAACTATGATACACATATTGTTCATTATTCATTTCTAAGGTCCAGGCAATAAATACCTGTTTTTACTGTTCCGTCAAAGACCAAAATTCAATTAATAACGTGCGCGTGTGTGCATATGTGTGCGTTCGTATGTGGCTGTTAGTGTAATTTATGCACGACCACGTTCATGATGAAATTATATAAAGTTATTAAATGTAGTAAGAACACTTGACAATTTTAGTTAAACGCAAGTACTTATTAAATTCATTTTTAAGCACGTGTGTTCCCTTCACATGTACATTAATATTCGGAAAGGAATACCTTAGGATAATTACACTGAAATTTTTAATAAGTTCGCAATGAATATCTTCTTTACCCAACCATTTCACATCAATTATATGCACGTTTAAGCCATTTTAATTACATAGATTGATTAAAACTATATTATAATTTGAAGACCACCATCATACTATTTGTTGCTTTAAATGCATGATTCCATTCAACCATGTCCATTCCATATGAAATTAGTAGGTGTCGGTTAGTGACAAAATAAGTATATACCATAACATCTGTATCAACATTATCTATTTGTTTTGCTTTAAAGAGTGTTTTAACACACTTACTGTCGTTTAGTTAACTTAAACTTGACAAGGCAATGTTTTGGTTTGATTTTATAATTACCTATTTCTGTGAACGTCCGGACAAAATATAGTGAAAATTGTATATATCTTGAGTTTCATAAATATAAATAGTTTAGTTTTATCAAATGCAATATCCACCGTTATCAAGAATGAGAGACACATGCTTTTAGTATTCGAATTTTCATACAAGAACATTGCAAGAATGCCGCGAATCCAACCCACAGGATGTTCTTCGAATTTGATCATTATCAATAACCTTAAGACGAGATACATTCTCATGCCAAAGGTAATGCGTTGGCATTCATTCACTCCTATGAGTTTAGATCACATGATAACATTATCCGAATGCAGATGACCGCGATTAAACCGTATCATTACATCGCATTCGTATAAGTGGCTTACGTGAAATTTCCAATCGACATTTTTATGTGCTACTAAAATATTTCAAAACAATCGAGAAACGGGTAACTAATTATTATTTTCTCGATGGTTATTTCCTATTTTATTGCAGGTAATTTTGGGTGAATTAACTACCCTTATGATTTGCCGCCTTATTCAGTTTGCAGACAGGTTTTAATGACTGCAGTTGTCAGCCATTTTATCTAATTATATTCATTACGTAGGCTCATGTATACGCTTGGTTTTAATGTGTTGGTGAATGCAGTGTTGTAATGAGTTCGGTTTACTCTCTGTGCTGTTTTGTGCAAGTTAACTTGGTCTTTACTCGTATTTTTTATATTGACATATTTTTTGAAGAAAAAAAAAGATTTGGAAAACAGTCGATTTAGTCTAGCAAACTTGTAAGTACTTTTACCTGTTTTAATATCACATGTTTAAAATGCCTTATATAAGCAATGAATTTGAAATTCGAAATTTACATCACGGTAAATTGAGATTTGGGAGAAATCGACCTTTCCCGAAAAGATAAATTATTGTAGTTGTACATGCGTTATACATGTGCTTGTGGTTTATGTTATTTTATTCCTTTAGGTTTGCATTATTCTGTGTAAAAACAATGGATGAATGACAGAAAACCAGAATATAATACTTTATTGTCTGTTTTAATATGTTTATAATATGACCAGCGATTTGTGTTTGCCCAATTGGGAAAAATACCGTTACCGCGCCAATTAGGGACAAATAGCGCAAAAACACCCTGACATCTTCAGGTTGGAAATTAAAGGGACTGTAAACCACGAATGACGAAAAAGAAAAGTTCTAAAATACCGTATTTGTTTACAATTATTAGTTTATATGGATTAAAATATCACGACTGGTATATAACATTACTTGAAAAAGGTTTATTTTTTTTATTTTTTTGCTTTATTTTTGTATTTATTAATTGTTATTGGGTATGCATACCAGGTAACTAACCAGTTAACTATGAATAACGCAAGTAGATTGATTATCATCGTCACGTGGTAAGCCCAGGAATGCAAATTGTGCATGCGTTGTGAATTGTATATATTTTATATATAAAATGATCTACTTGCGTTATTTAAAGTGTGTATATCGTTATGTCACCTATTTTCGCGATGTACTTTCGATTTCACATCCCGAAATTTTATTACCGAATATACTGAAAATATGATTTTTTTTTTTTTCAAGTAATGTAATATACCAGTCGTGATTTTTAAATCAATATACACTTACTATTGTAAAAAAATACAGTATTTTAGAACTTTTCTTTTTCGTCATTCGTGGTTTACGGATCTTTTTTATTGATTGGTATTTAATTGCACAAATCTATCAAAAAAAAGAGTTCATGCATTTTTGATGAAATGTTAAGTTTAAGTGCTCATTGTATTTGTTCATATGCAGATATTGCATTTTCGAACAAAATTTAGCAACGTTCCTTAGTTTTGTAACTTTGTCAGTTTTCCTCGATTGGGATAGTGCCTTTTACGGTTACTTTAAAAAAGGAAAACTATCACTGAATATTGTTTTATTTGGGTATTAGTTATTGCGTATTAATTACCATTACTTATTGTATATGCATGTATTAATATGGTGGACAAAGTATTATATTGATGACTTGAGAAGTTGTAAACGGTACTACAACAACTACTACTACAACAACAACTACTACTACTACTACTACTACTACTACTACTACTACTACTACTACTTCTTCTACTACTACTTATACTACTACTACATGCATAATGCCCAGTTTTCTCAGAACGCGACACATATCTGCGGATGAATCAAACTGCTACTATTAAAAGATTCTCATATAAGGCCGAGTTTTGCTTGTTTCTGATTGGCTGAATCTCGTATTGGCCGACTTTTTCCCGTATAGGCAGTGTTTTTCCATATTGGCCGCCTTTTTCTCGTATAAAGCGAGTTTCGACCTTTATTGGCATGGCTCAACATGTATGGGGCGAACAAATTGAACACATTCTCGTCTATTATTATAAAGTTAATTAATAATGCGTAATAATATCAGTTGCAAGCTAATATCCGATGTGGTCTTTGCGGTAAACTCCTAATCATATAAACAAAATCATGATGTGATTAATGTTTTTACAGACTATTATTAATTAACAATTTTGGACGCCATTTTGAAGTTGTATGCTGAGTTTTGGTGCACAATTTAAATCTTTAAAAATATAATATTGCAGTTTACCGAAAGGCTCGCGACAACGATTAGTTGTTTCATACTTTTATTGGCTACAGAAATTTTCACAGTTATTAATTATTATGTGGTGAATATCTTTTTCGGCTTCAGCAGACAACACAAAACAGCGAAAATTGTAAACACTTGCGATAATTTAACGAAACAGCGAAAAATATTATAAAAATAATTAATAAAATTATCAGGCCAATATGAATTCAACTAATTAATAACATTATAATCTAGCCTACAGTGTGAAGCCTGTTTGTGGCCAGGATCCAGTTTTTCACCCCGGCTCAGTAACATACTTTGACCTTGAAATCACCACTGAACGGGACAAGGACGCCGGTCCGATGACCATTGAAGCACCCATACCAGATAACCTGAAAGAGCCCGTGCTGACATTCGTGAATGCAAAAGTGGTCAAAAGAGGGGGAAACCTTCTTTGCACGGCTGACTGGTATGGGACATCCACATTTCACGTATATTTTAATTAACAGTATTTAAATCTACTTTAAGTTTTATTATTAATATTTGGTCATGATATTGTATATACATGTGCATTTCATTTCATTTCCGAGTTCGAAAAGTAATAAGATACATGTGTTAAACGCGAATAAATGTCAAAGTAGACTATTTATAGAAACGGCCATATTGCAAACTGGACAATGGCTACAATTTTGTTATTGATACCATTCATTCATACCAGAGAAAAAAGACTTTATCTAATAATACATCGCACCGTTGAATATAAAATCATGTGTATTGAAAGCACGTTATATATGCAGACATGTTGAGACTCTATCAATGATAAGGCTACTGGTGTTTAGGGTTTCCGGCTCAAATGAATCCGACCGGGCAGTCATGAATCTTCCGTTGGTGTGTAATGAAGAAGTACAACGGAATAACTCAGTCGACGAAGACAAGTTCACACTGCGCATTGGTGTGCGTATCAAAGATCTACCGGCTGTCTTAGACGGAAACATGACTCAAGTGAATTTCAGTATTGGTCTCACGATCAGCGACCAGATCTGGGTGTATGCAACAACTGCTAATGTTATCAATACAATGGTAAGATGTATATATCTTGCTCCTGCACGTTTCTTTATGTACACACAATTATAACGAGGTAATATTTAGTGTAGTTGTTTGTTATGAGTAGCTGAATCTTTGGTCTGCTTTAATATGTTTTGTCTCTTTAAGCTTTTAACGATAATGTTGGTTTGATTAAAATAAAACACGGGTAAAAACACAAAAACAATATTTCTACCAAGTCAGACAAATTTTACAGAAATTAAACCTTTAGGGCACGCACAATTATTTGTATAGAACAATCTTAAAATAATTAAGCAGAACATTTGTTGATAGTTTATTGTTTTTATTTAATCACCAGAAAACCCCGGTGTCACCAGCATTTGTAAAAGGAATTGACCTTCTAACCAGCACAGTACCCGCTACCTGGCCGACCGGATTTGACCTGGAATGGAGCCCAGATAACCGGAAGTTCTACCCAAGCAAGAATGCGGTTTGTGACATACATTATTAATGTGATTTTAAAGGAAACATACAGGATCAAGTGTTGCCATATAAAGGCAGTATTAGATAAATTTATTATTTCTTTAATACACATAGGATACACGAATACATTTACTCTGTCAAGCGGCCGATTGCTTTATGACCTCACGTCATGGTTATATAATACCGCGCTCAATCCAAGTCATATTGTATTGATTATCTATAAAAATGTTTACCATTAAACCACTTTATCTGATTGACTAAAACATTTCAATGTTTTAGTGGCGCCAACAATCAGTAAGTACCTGGAATCTTGATGTTGGACTTATCGGATACTGGTTTCGGCTTGTAAGCAAAGAGGGAGGTTGTATGCCTGCAAACTATACACTGACGTCTGTGCCACGTAAGTTTAGTCCAGGTTTGAACTTTACCGCCATGAAAGTAGCATTTTTATGGAAACGGTAATTGGCAACGAAATGTTTAGATAATGTTGTATTAGCTGTGATCTTAAACGCCTTAATTAATAAAACAGATAATAATAATAATTAATCATAGTAATAATATTTACAAAAAATCAACAATTTTAATGCACATTTATTGGCCTGTGTTTTAAAACTGTCTTTGACTATCTTAACAGCACGAGTAATAATTTTCATGGACCAAACACAATAAAATATTACCCTAGAGCGACACTGGAACATAAGACAAATGAGATCAAATGCTTTTAAAGCTCGGCCATCCAGACTTGAATTCTCAGTAATAAAGTACTTATTTTATGTCTAATAAGTCGTTTGACAATTATTGGGAGAAAATCACAAACGCTTTATAATGATTAAAATTATTATGTTCGCTCATTATTTTTTTCTTACGACAATATTTACGAATATTTTTCATTTTTGTTAAGAAGCTTTTTTTTTTGTTTTAGTGTGAAAATGTTACCTTAAGCTTAAACTTTTTTAAGTAATTAATTGGACGAATGTTGTGTCGCATCATTTGTTATGCATATGTCCGGATTCATATATATTTTTGAAAAAAAGCTTTAATATTGATTTGATTTGTTTCATAACTGTTTCTAACAATTATGCCTTCATGCATGGAAGGTTGTTTGATGATACAAATGGAACAAAATGGAAAGAAAGAATGACGTCATACCTTTTGTTGCGTTGCCAGAGAGAACATATTCTGTAAAGCTAAATGCGCAACTGTATATCGGCATATACTAAGATGAATACGTGTATATTTCAAAATCAAACTTATAAGACTTGGTTTTAGGTTCGGATATTGTCTTTGCAGGCGGAGTATCAAATTGCAATTGGTAACTGTATTTTCGGAGAACAACTATCAGTTTGTCTGTATGATAAACAAATTACGTCTAATAAATTGAGAGAACCGACTTTAGATTTATTTAACCTTTCATTTTATTGACCGACAGTTAACATGTACTTTTAATGTAAACCAAAATTAAATTATTCATCAGTTTCATTTTTTTAGTTAACACATAAATACGAAATAATGCAACATCGACATATGTTCCATTAAGAAACATTTTTTTTGTGTTAGTGACACAGCATGGATACCATTCGTACGGACCGACGGACAAGCAAGACAACCTCTTCCGGAAACTGCAATTGGTTGTCGACGACGACGACAGCACGTGCTTGGCTCTTCCTGCCGCGAATTCCGCGGAAACAGTCCCCTACCTGTGGCTCACCTTGGAACCCAAGTTCATTGGTCTACCAAATCAAACCTCTGCGTTTAATTTGACACTCGTTGGAACTGGTTTTGGCTGTTACGGTAGAGATGGCGATCAAGTCACCAAGGTTTGATTGCTTTTATTTAAACAAACCATTTCCAAATTCAGTTATATGTTTATGACAATTCAGATTTATCCCATGCCATACCTTAATACAGTTCGAGTTGTTTAAGCCCGTCCATGACATGTGTAAGCTTACTTCATGAACGTTTGTTATAAAATATGATATGAAATGACCATTCGTATCAGGTCTTGTATGTATTGTACGCAGTAATGCGTATCGCTATCAATATCGCAATGTTGTTTTGAAATCATGAATTCGGAAAGAAGTTATTTTCTTGGAAGGATTAGTAATTATATAGTTATTGCATAAGGTATCATACGGTATGATTGTAATCAAATTTAGTAAATATTTTCTAGATTAACTCAACTCTACCTCAACATTTACAACACACATAGAGCTTATTTAACAATTAAAAGTTGTTTCATTCTTTACCATTTTAAGGTAGAAAGACACATATTTCATCATAAGGTAGACCAGTTATTAGGATGTTTGAGTGTATATCAAGCAAAGTACGAACTATAAGATATAACCATTATTCTGTCCCATATACCTTTCAGCAAAACTTCATAGTTTAATTGTGTATTGTGTTGAAGGTCTCTCACCCGATGTCAGGAAACACCAACATCTATGAAGGAAGGCGACCTCTGTGTAAGATAATCCCTGAGCCACAATTCAGATCGCAGTACAGATGTGTCTACAAATGTGACTGCCACGACGTAAGTTCCTGTAATGACGTCAACATCTTCATGCGCCATTCCCTGAGTCAGAACTCAAATGACTACAATCTCTGCACAATCAGTGCAAACAAGATGAATCTTGTTTAAACAGATCAATGCAACCTACTTATCTGAAATTCAGCAACATTTGAGTGATACAAACACAATCTACCCGTAGAACTATTCTATAATATGTTATTTAGTTTGTCAGATGTACATGATATAGATGTTTTTTTTTAACATAACGACCAATGGTGATGTTTACAATTACTGAGAAGGAGTTTAAAATATGCGTGTCAAACAAGGATATGTTTTACTGTTTGGTAATGTGATATGAAACAAAAACTCATGTAGAATATAGACGTACAAATACAATATTGTTAACCATTTTCCACATTGGACTCAAAATCATTAAAATTTAAACTATTCAAATCAAGTGTGTAAAAATGATTAAGATCTTGAAAAAACTTATGAAACCTTATTATACAATTAAATCAAACATGTTAAGTTGACAACGTTATAAATCATTATTCAGATTTTACTACAAATATAACATGTAATCCAGGTTACTGGTAAACGATTTCATGAAATAATTATTAAAAACTGTTCTCAAGCCTTAGCGCACTTCAAATATTACGATATAAGAAAATAACAAAATATATTATGTTAACATCATAACATATTAATGTTTAATGTATTTTTGTTTATATATATCAACAACACAAAACAACCAAATGGATTTACCACTAAGTTGTCTTAAAGACATTTAATAGTTTGAACATAATTGTTAAACTTGTAAAATACCTAAAATGCAATCCAAAATAACAATTTACGAATACTAATTAGTTCTTGATGAAGTTATGTGTGGTTGTTTGTTCCTCATTTTCATTGCTTTAAATTCGTATTATTGTAATATAATAATAGAGTGATACCATCAGCAAATTTAGTTATTTAACGCTTTCCTTACGTTTAACATCGGTAGAGATAATATACAGATTTCGTTTAATTGATTTACTTTACGGATTCATATTGAGGATAAATGGTGTCCACAAAAAAAAAAGGCACGGAGTCTTGAAGCACCCATATATGAGCAGTGCTCTTTGTAACGGGGCTTAATGCATGCGTGTAAAGTGTCGTCCGAGATTGGCCTGTGTAGTTCGCACAGGCTAATCAGATAGCACACCTTCCGCCTAAACTATGTTTTCGCTAAAAACAGACTAACTTTCAACAATAAATACCATACAAGCGTAAAGTGTTGTCCCTGATTAGCCCTCTGCGGACAGCACAGGCTAATCTGGGACGACATTTTACGCATATGCATTAAATCCCGTTTTCCCAGAGCGCGGCTCATATGTTCATTTTGCTATTGTATTGTTTGTTTTAAAACTCTGCTGTTTAAATGGCTTGTATGTTTTGTTATTGTATTTTTTGTTTTAAAACTCTGCTGTTCAAATGGCTTGTAGGTTTTGTTATTGTATTGTTTGTTTTAATACTCTGCTGTTTAAATGGCTTGTAGGTTTTGTTATTTTATTGTTTGTTTTAATACTCTGCTGTTTAAGTGGCTTGTATGTTTTGCTATTGCATTGTTTGTTTTAATACTCTGCTGTTTAAGTGGCATGTAGGTTTTGCTTTCTTTACATATCCTCCTAAGCATCTGGCTCGACTTTGCAATAACTGCCCACACTGATATGTCTCTTTTAAAGTTTCTATACCATTAATGATTTCATTTTGTAATTTTGTATCATAGTACATATATAGATTTAATGTCCATAAAAACTACTGATTTCGTTGTGGAAAATTTCACAGAAGCAGAAACAGTTTTCGCCATGAGTTCAAACGGCCTCAATCTAGGAAAGAATATGGAATTCAACTGTGTATTGTACTTGTAAATTGCAATGGTCTTCTCTTGACCTTCTAGAATTGAACTTAACGGCATACACGCTGTGCTAGCCTAATGATAAAGTACTTAATTGTATCTAGTATGTCATCGACCTTCGGTTATTTTTACCCCCCCCCCCTAAGAAATAGAGGTTTATATTGTTTTGCATCTGTCCGTCGTTCGGTCAGTCGGTAGGCCGGACGGATTGTCGGATGGTCAGTCTCTAAACCATTTTATTTCAGCACGATATCTTCAGAACACTTAGACCTACCATCATCAAAATATCCTGGTTATTTGAGAAAAGGCCGACGCTATTTGATTTTTGAGGTCGCCAGGTTAAAGGTCATGCTAATAGTGGCTAAATAGATAAAACGTGTTTTTTTTTCATAACCGTAAATACCCATAGAGACGTCCCTTACAAAGCTTTTCAATTAACGCCACCAGATCAATGGGTGCTAAATTATATAATAGATGATAGAACTGGCAGAAATTTGATGCGATCAACTATTAATATTTAGTTCTTTTAATAAGGGTATTTACACACATACAAAGTTTCCGCTATAGTATTTAACTAGATTTCTTTTTATTTTCTCTGCTGGCTGATTAAAAACTTCATTTAGAAGGCATGGAGGTTTAGTTGGAGATGCATACATGTTTGAAAAACATTTCATGTTAAACATTTCATGTTGTCATTGTCCATATCCAAGTGGCTTATCTTTAATTTTGAAGCTTAGATGATATATTTGTGTTGCTGCAATTGTTAAAAATTGTGTTCGAAATAAATTTTGTGTTAGAATTCAGTGTTGTTTTGTATAAAAAAAGNAACAAATAGTAAATATGTCAAATCATATTGTACGGAATACTGATTGGCGGATAATTGTTTATTTCCGTAGGAGATCGTTCTATCATTTCATGAATTGTAATATTTATGTTTACGAGTTGCGGAGAAGAGAGTAAAATAATATATTTAAGAAGACTAAACACGAGTTGAAATTACGATATTGCATTGAAATAAAACAATTGAAATGTAATTTAACTTTTAATTCCAGCTCATGTACGATGAATTTATCAAATGCGCAAGATTTGCTTGAACGTCATACAATTTTGTGAATCGTGAATACATACGACTTCATATGATTACAGAAATACTGCTCTGTGATTTACCTGTTAAATATTGCTTCAGTTTATGCATCTTGTTCACATGATGATATACTGTGTTTGAATGTCATTGTAGATTTTGTATTGTTTATCAGGTTTCATTAAACACTTAACATGAGGTTAAATTTTATTATACGTTTTCTATTGTTTAGCAGGTTTCATTTAAGAATGAAAATGAGGTTATTTACACATTGTAAAAAAAGTGAAACGATCAAACGTTATGATTTTACTATAGCTACAATAAAATGATAACGTTCGAAATTTCACCTGTATTCTACAATCAATAGATACAAAACATGAACTAAATTAAACTCCATATGGTTCACATATTCTTTCAGCATTATACAATGTATACATTTTTTTATTTTTTTTTTATTTACGAAGCAATGTCCAAAATAAAAGTCTGAAATATAAATTATGTGTGTATCAATTATTCGATTTTATATTACTATACATACATACACATCTAAATAATGTTGAGATTAGTAAGCTCTTCGACTCTCACAAGAAATCTTGTTTAAATTTTGTTTAAATCATGCAATTCGCGTCATAACATTTATAGATTAAATCTTTATTACATAGTTTGTAGCGGCTAAAATGCCGTCCTTCACAATTAATGACACATTAAGGTATAGTAGAAGCACAGACAAGAGACNATGGCTCACCACACAGACTCCGTGATGGCACTACGGTTCAGAACACATACTCCATAATGTCACTACGGCTCACCACAGATACTCCGTATTGTCACTACGGCTCACCACAGAGACTCCGTATTGTCACTACGGCTCACCACACAGACTCTGTGATGGCCCTACGGCTCACCACAGAGACTCCGTGATGGCCCTACGGCTCACCACACAGACTCCGTGTTGTCATTACGGCTCACCACACAGATTTCGTGATATAACTAAGGCTCATCACACAGACTCCGTGATGTAACTGTGGCTCACCACACATACTTCGTGATGTCTCTACGGCTCACCGCACAGACTCTGTGTTGTCACTACGGTTTACAATACACACTCCGTGATGTCACTACGGCTCAACACAAAGAGTTCGTGATGTAACTACGGCTCACCACAAAGACTCCGTTATGTAACTACTGCTCACCAAAAAGACTTTGTGATGTCACTACGGCTCACCACACAGACTCGTGATGGCACTACGACTCACCACAAATACTCGATGAAGTCACTTCGGCTCACCACACAGACTCCGTGATGTTACCAAGGCTCACCACACAGATTTCGTGATGTAACTAAGGCTCACTCCACAAGCTCTATGATGTCACTAACGCTCTCCACAAAGACTCAGTGATGAACATATGGCTCACTACGCAAACTTGATGATGAACATATGGCTTACCACACAGACTCCGTGATGTAACTAAGGCTCACCACACAGACTCCGTTATGTCACTAGGGCTCACCACACAGACTCCGTGATGTCATAGGGACTCACTACAAAGACTTTGGATGTAACTAAGGCACACCACAAAGACTTTGTGATGAAACAAAGGCTAACCACACACACTTCGTGATGTCACTACGGCTCACCACAAAGACTTCGTGATGTCACTTAGGCTAACCACACAGACTCCGTGATGGCACTACGGCTCACCACACAGACGCCGTGATGGCACTACGGCTCGACGCACAAACTCCGTGATGTTTCTAAAGCTAATTAAAAAGGCTAGGTGATGTAACTACGGCCCACCACAAAGACCTCGTGATGTAACTATGGCTAACCACACAGACTTCGTGATGTAACTACGGCTCACCACACATAATCCGTGATTTCACTACGGCTCACCACACAGACTCCGTGATGTCACTACGGCTCACCACAAAGACTCCATGATGTCACTTCGGCTCACCACACAACTCCGTGATGTTACTAAGGCTCTCCATACAGACTTCGTGATGTAACTAAGGCTCACTCCACAAGCTCCATGATGTCAATAACGCTATCCACACAGACCCAGTGATGAACATATGGCTCACCACGCAAACTTGATGATGAAACTTCGGCTCACCACACAGACTCCGTGATGTAATTAAGGCTCACCACACAGACTCCGTTATGTCACTAGGGCTCACCACACATACTCCGTGATGGCACTAGGGCTCACCACACAGACTCCGTGATGTCATAATGACTCACTACAAAGACTTCGGGATGTAAGTAATTCTCAGCACAAAGACTTCGTGATGTAACTACGGCTCACAACACAGACTCCATGATGTATCTACGTCTCACCACACAAACTCTGTGATGTCACTAAGGCTCACCACACAGACTCCGTGATGTAACTACGGCTCACCACACATCCTCCGTGATGTAACTACGTCTCACCACACAGACTCCGTGATGTCACTAAGGCTCATCACACAGACTCCGTGATGTAACTACGACTCACCACACAGACTTCGTGATGTGTAGTGTTATACTATGACTCCATTTAATAGGGTATATAAATGTATTACACCCATCACAATTTAGGGAAGGGAAACAACGACAAATTATGTAATTATAAGAGAACGAGACGAAGTATTTAAATGGAGAGGGATTTGTTTAATCTCGAAGCTATTACTTGTAAAATTGGTACCAGACAAAGGGTCGTTAGCAGTACGATCAATTACATGTGTTAATATGTGTTTAAACTAATAACCTTCCTTTCTTAGATGGTCATGCTTGTAGCCGATAACAATGCAGATATAATTCAGATTCTTTCTGCAAACGATATAACCAGCCTTGCTGTAAACTGTTATCGAATTACATCAACAACTGAATTCTATCTTAAAATAAAACTTCCATTGACATAAATCAGCAGTAAAAATAAATATTATTATTTCGAAATGGGCGTCGATTAGGGATGTACCGGTTAATATTACTTAAATATACAAATATAAGTCTGCTATTAAGCGATGTTCGCGGTCGAAAGCAAAGACAAATTGGTATCAAAAATCTTAAATAGCCTTAGTTAATTTTAGACTCCCGACATATTCGACAGTATGCATGAGTACACTAAAATAAATACTTAATTACGAATTACATACCATACTCAAAAGATATAGATACAGATCGAGTTCAAAATTAGTACCTTAAAGAATTTCTTTATGCGTATGATTACTTTCATGTTTGCATTCCTTTGGAAGAACATGGATGACTGTCATTATCTGTTGATCACCAACAATTTTGGTTCCGAGTACTACATATGAGACACGCTCTGAGAAAATGGGGTTTAGAGCATGTGCGTTAAGTGCCGTCACAGATAAGCCTTAGCAGTCCGCACAGGCTATTCAGGGATTACACTTTCCACTTTTATTGTATTTTTCGATTACAGAAAGACTCTTCTTGACGAAAATCGAGGTAAGGCGGAAAGAGTCGTCCCTAATTAGCCTGTGAAGACTGCACTTTACGCACATGCATTAAACCCCCTTTTCACAAAGCAAGGCATATTTGGAAGATAAGCGTAAGCACAAAACTGTAATAAACAACTACATGTTGATGATTATATCTATGCATAGGAGGGTAAAGTAAAACACAAGTTATATGGAATTGGAATGCAATATGGAATTGGGTTGATATGTGTTGCTCAAAATATTGATTACGCAAATCAATTCGTGTCAGCATTTAATTGTGGACTTATCGATTGTAAATAACAAAATAGGACAAAATCTCTAAACAACTCTTCATTAATATTTTAAATCGTTGGCGCAAAAGTATTTGTTTATAATTGCGCCGTTTTATGTTATAAAACAATATATGTGCTCCAGTCATGCATAACACATTCAGACATGACGACGTGCCGGTATAGTAATAGAAGATAGAATTGACGCAGAGTTAATGTAAAAAACCTTATTGTTGATGATAAATATAACGCTTTTCTAAAAATGTCATATTTTTTAAACGAGAACTGAAATGTATATTGACTCGATTTAAGTTATCGTACAGTTTGATTTTGTAATCAAAGTGTTTTCAGCCATAAAGCAGTGTTTGGAAGTAATATGGTATATTATGACCCACTAGTTCTGAGTGTTTATGCATTCAACTATTCAACAAAAACGTCGAAATTCTAGGACGCAACGTTTGAACATTTGAAGTCATCACGAAATTCTATAAATAGGTTCATTTAACAAATACACAATGATATCGCCTAGCAAATTGAAAACAAATACAGCAGATGATTTAAGCACAAACAACATGTTTATCAGGCAAAATACTCGGTTTCCGAACAAGTCCATGTAATATGCATGATATTAATGGAAGCACACAGAGTGATAGACAGCTTTTGTGTCGTTGCGAACGCATGCATAATGGTTATTTGAATTGATACATTGGCCCATTATATCGCTGATGTTTAAATAATTGCGACGTTTTGTACTGCTCTTAACAATAAAATCTTAAGAGGGGTTTTAGTAAATGTGCTTAAAGTGCCGTCCCAGATTAGCCTGTGCAGTCCGCACAGGCTTATCAGGTTCGACACTTTCCGCTTTTATGATATTTTTCGTTTAAAGAAAGTCTCATCTTAGCAAACATCCAGTATAGGCGGAAAGTGTCGTCCCTGATAAGCCTGTACGGACGGCACAGGCTAATCTGGGACGACACTTAACAAACATGCATTAAAGCCCCTTTTCCCAGAGCGCGGCTCAATTATTTTTATATAGCATATATGACTTGCTAGAATTGTCTCTAATATCTGTTGAAAGGCACGGTAACAGTGCTCTAATTGAACATTATATCTTCTTTTGTCCAGTACACACACTCATATCCTAAATGTAAATTAATTTAAGATGATCATTGGAATGTTAAAATTAAAATGATGATATACCACACTCTGACAGTAATACCGGATCTATTTTGATTTCAATAAATATCATAAGCCTAATAATACAAAGTGCGCAATTCATTTCAACTCTCAGAAAACCAAACAAACCTTTGGTCGCTTAAAAGGCATACTGTGAACCAAATATTCATGTAGAATAAAACACTGATTGAAAACCTTTCTGTTGAATAAATATAAAATCAAACAAATGGCAGTTAGACAACATTTTTTATATCTTTTTTTTTTTCAAGACAAACTGCCTTTTTTCAATTATGCTATATTTCTATTGGTGTTTTGTATAGATCTTTTGAGACTATGGTGCAATGCAAGTTTACAATATGTTATAAGCCACAGGACTGTACAAAAATGCTTTACCAAATAAAACAAAAATAACACATCGGTTAATAGGCATGTCGAACCTCAAACTAAGACCTTAATTTAAAACACATTCACACATAACATAACATTCACTACAGACAAAGTCATTTGGACTGGTACACGGGACAAAGGCATTGAACGGTCGGTGTGAATTGCCCTTAATACATCGTACTTTAGACAAAAGCAATACCATTTTTATTGTATTTTTACCATAGTTTTCAGTATCAATTAGTAATTAATATATGCAGTACTTTAGGAAATATCTTGAATTCAATTTATGTAAGGCAGGTTTTATATTTAAATATTATTGGGACACGGATCAGTCGAAGCATCCCGTTGTTTCTTTGTATCGCGATTCGTTATAAGGCGTTTCTATTGCTACGTTCTATATGCAAATAAAACAAATACATTCAAAAAGAAGACTGTGAGTCAGGATCGCGCCCGATTTCATGAATACAAGAACGCCTAAGGCGACAACTTTGGGCAAAGTAAACGCAAATTGTCTGCGTTCAAGATTGCGTAGAATTGCCATTATAACGCCATACACGCAGAAGCAACGCCGTCACAGTAGAGTTGTAGAAGAAACGCAAAGAACGGTTTGAGTGTTTGTTCAGTAACAACATGATTTGAGATAAAAGAAATGGTTTAACGTATAATGGTCCATGTGACATCACCAATAATCTATTTGGAGGAAGCTCTCATATTTTGTTACAATCGGGCAATACTTTACCGTTGATTTATCGACGTCAAGCGCTTGGCCAAGATGACGTCTTTGTTTAACTTATAATTGTACGAACCATAGGTGTTTTGTCTTGCTCGGTCTGGTTTTGCATCCAAACCACAATGTGTATTTTTTTTTGTTTTTTACAATTTTGAAGTTCCAGTTTAAATCATACGAAATGCATGGCTCGTGCTTATGTTCTTCTTTCTTTTAAAATATTTAATACTAAAATACTTAAGAGTATGTATCGGAAAACAATGTACATGTGCGTGCGTCAATGCACGAATAGTTTATAAATGACATCAAAGACTGCGGTTATGTAAAAAGGTTTATTCAAACTCAAAATACAAAAATGATTCGTACCTTTATAATATCATTTAAATGATTAAAAATTAACACAGATCAATAATACGGTAAATCAAATGCATGATACAAAATCAAAACAAAATGTTGAAGCATGTATAAAAGACACCAGCATATATGTTATAAATAAAATATAAAATATAAATCATATGGCTTTGACTAGTTAATTTAATGGGAAGACCATCCGCAGATCAGCACATGGCCCACAGGCGTGACATGCACACCATATGGACTTTGTAGTTCAGGGTACATGAAAACGTTCAGGAGTTTACCCTTTATAGTCAATGTAAGCAGCTTGTGTCGGGATGGACTTGTGACATATATTCTCTTTCCATTAGGACTAACAGCACACTTGTACATTGGAAAAGACAGTTCACATATGTTGAGTGAAATGTATAATTTGACCAATTTAATAGAGCAATGAGTAACAATTTTATTGCAGTTNAGCATGTATAAATGACACCAGCATATATGTTGTAAATAATATAAAATATCAATCAAATGGCTTATACTAGTTAATGTAAGGGTCGGACGGATTTAATCAGTAAGGCTCGACAACAATACACGTGTAGCAACGAATTTTTGCTTCTAAATCTGTTATCATTTGTCAATTATCTAACAAAACATTTCCATTAACAAGCCCATTCCTAATGTCATGACAAAATATAATAAGAACATTTAAAAATGTACAATCATAAATGGTTTGAAATAATCACTTCGCTTCTTACCTAGTTGGTGGTGTTTTCAAAATCTTCACCCTTATCGCAAAAGTGTATAACATATTCGCAATTTTNCTTACCTAGTTGGTGGTGTTTTCAAAATCTTCACCCTTATCTATATATAAAGTGTATAACATATTCGCAATTTTAAATGAATAAAACATTACAAAACAGTAGCAGTACTAGTCCACTATACAATTATAGCATTTGTACACTGCACTCACATTCACTTTTACACCACTTTTGTATTCAAGCAAAGTTTCACCGCACAGTTATAATAGCATTTTATGATTATGAATTGTTTTGCATGTATAAGTCACAGACGAAATATATCATCACTTCATTTTTGTTTAAACAGTCTTTAACTACATGCTAGGCTAGCAATAATAAGGGACACTAGTATCACAAACTGTCCTAAACAATCTCATACAGATAATCGAAACATAAATGAGTTAACACGGATTCTTTCACATATGTATATGTTCACCGTCATCACTGTGATATATTTCCCCATTTTTTAACATAATATACATGTATATGTGTCATGTCCTACTTTTCTTTTTTTGTCTCAATTCAGCTGATTTATAATATCGTAACAATTTGTTCAACGTCTTCATGAAGCTTCTGCTTATGCAAATAAACATGTTAAACAAATCAAAATAAATTGTAGTATGTTAATAGAAATATTATAGGAAACCTTTATATATATATATTATATTCAAAGCCAACCAGATGTTTCTAAGATAATCTTTAAATATAATAATCAATTAAATTAAAAAAAATTCACACTATGCGATATAAACTAATTTTCTTTGTATCAACGTTTCCGCTTGCGCTAATGACAGAACCGTGATTTCTTTATAAAGTTTGTAAAGAGCAAACAAGAGTGCTTAACGACTAGAAAGCGCGAACGCTAACAACTTTAGTTTATCATAAAACTTTATGATTTTAAATAAGAAGTCATTTTGTCTAGAAAAATGCGAGAACCATATAGTACGGCCATATTTCAACACAGGAACAAAAATGAATAATAAACCTTAGTTAATGACTTATACATTTTTTATATTTCAAGTACAAAACCTCTGGGTAGTTTAAACGAATAATTTTGATAATAATAAAATCATTTGTATTGTTGTTTTGAAGTGCATGTGGATTGTAAACAATCCTTAGTTGTGCATATTTTACCAAAGAGGCACCATTTGGACAAAATTTGTTGAAAAACTATTTGCAATGTTACATCTATAACAAAACCATCCGGCATTGTATGTTTATTATTTGAGTAGCCCAATTGGTTTAACTGCTAAAATATTAAGGAGTGATTTTTTTCAATCGATACAAAAGATAACATTTGTATGTCATTACTGTAAAATCCAAAACTCGGTTTTGAAATAAGAGTGATAGATTTTCAAAAAAAGACATATTACTTAAAGCGGTTTGCGTCCCTGCCAACCCTACTTCTTTATTAATCTAAATATGCATTGATACATGTTGNTTTATTTAAGTAATATTAACCGGTACATCCTTAATCGGCAACCATTTGGAAATAACAATATTTATTTTTACTGCTGAGTTATGTCAATGGAAGTTTAAGTTTAAGATATAATTCAGTGGTTGATGTAATTCGATAACAGTTTACAGCAAGGCTGGCTATATCGTGTGCAGAAAAAATCTGCATTATTTCAGCAATGTTATCGCTACAAACATGACCATCTAAGAAAGAGAGGTTATTAGTTTATACAAATATTAACACACGTAATTGATCGTTCTGTCTAGAAAAATGCGCGAACCATATATTACGACCATATTTTAACACAGTAAAATAATTTGAACAATAACCTTAGTTAATGACCAATATAGTTTTTATATTTCAAGTACAAGACCTCTGGGCAGTTTAAATAGAATAGTGTTAATAATAATAAAATCATTTGTATTGTTGTTTTTAAGTGCATGTGGATCGTTAACAATCCTTAGTTGTGCCTGTTTTTCCCAAGAGGCACCATTTGGACAATATTTGTTGAAAACTATTTCCAATGTACCATCTGCAACAAAACCATTCGGCATTGTTTGTATATGATTTCAGTAGTCCAATTGGTTTAAATGATCAAATATTGAGGAGTGATTATTTTAATCGATATTAAAGTTAACATTTGTATGGCATTACTGTAAAATCCATAAAGCGGTTTTGAAATATGCATTGATAAATGTTGTAGTGTCCTCAACGAACACGTCCGTCAAACATTTGCAGTCAGCAGTTTCTGACAACAAGTTTTTTTATGTTGAATATCCACACAAGTAAAATTTACCCACATCCTAGTTGCCGTGTTTATAGGCTATCACAATAATTTTGTGGAATTTGATTGAGTGTCATGTGAAATTTGTTTTAAATTACAGCAATCAGTTTACTGACAAGAAGTTTTCCAAGTTTGCAATGTTTTTAATCGTTTGATTGCAATACAAACAGTATGTGTACGGATATCGTTTGAATGAAATGTGTTAATGACCCCCCTATAAGCATATCTGCAAAGTTTGTTTAAAAAACATTACGTGTTTTTTAAGAGGCATTTATTTCAAACAAACAGCTGACAAAGATTGACGAAAAGTGACATGCTACAATATCGCACTCTTGTGCAAACTGTTTACAGAAGAGCATCAAATACAATGTGTTGTTTTAAGTATTGACGTTTACCAGCATCATGTTGTTAATATCTTGCCCAATAAGGATGGCGTTGGTGTTCCTCTTGTAAAAGACTGACAGTGGCAAAAGCATTCCGTCCTTCTGTGTAGCAACAGTCGCCAGCTTTTTCCTCCCCTCGCAATCCACTTGTATGACAGAATGGGAAAAACATCCGCAGATCAGCACATGGCCCAAAGGCGTGACATGCACACCATATGGATGTTGTAGTTCAGGGTCCGTGAAAACGTTCAGGATTTGGCCTTGTATGGTCAACGTGATAAAGGCATCAGGTAATAATATTAAATAACAGACCATCGGTCCCAAATAAGCCTGTGCGGATTGCACCGGTCAATCTGGAACATCACTTTACGCAAATGCATTAAGCCCCGTTTTCACAGAGCGCGCTTTACTTACCGAAACATATCACTTGAAGAATTTTCAACCCTCGTAGAACCATTGCTACTTCCATTCTGGTATGATTAGAACTGAACTATCACTAATGCGGTCCTATACATTTTTGCTTACGGCTTTACAAAGTGGGTCTTTTATCAATATCCGGTTTTATGAAAAATCGAAAGTGCATCTGGAAATCAAACTTAACGGCTCAATCAATCGGAGGTCTTTTATCAATATCCGGTTTTATGAAAAACCGGAAGTGCATCTGGAAATCAAACTAAACGGCTCAATCAATCGGAAACCTTTATTTCCGCAGCATGGTCCCATTATGTAGGCACTCTATGTGACAAGAGCGACTGTTTGTTTCACTAAACGTTCTGGGTTCTTTGATTGTATGTTAAGTAAACAAATGCCACTTTTTCAGGCTGACAGAAGTATTTTCCAGACGTTTTTTTAACCGCTTAATAAATGAAATAATTCAGTATAACTTAATTTCAATTAAAAATTAAAAATAAATGATAAGTCGACGTTTTGTATAAAAATTTATAGTAATACATAAAATTTGGAAATAATTACAAGAAAGCAGTTCATTGCACTTTATTCAACTTAGCGACTTTAACAGCACGCTGTAATACGTTGTCTGTTTTAATAAATATACATCTAAATCTACGGCTAACACTNAGCCAGCACAGCTCAGTCTCATGTTATTTTCTATTGCATTATAATGCTAAGAAAAATTGTCAAAAATTGTTTGCTATTCCAGCATGTAGAGTTATCACTGTGCTTCAAATATGTATTCGATGACATATTAACGAAGATAGAGCATGTTTTAAAAGTTGTTATAAATGAAGTTGCAGACACTTTGTTTACCGATAAAGGGCAATTCGGATAACGGAGACTTGCAGCAAATTGGGCACTTGAAAATGACAATTGAAAATGTCGTGGAGGTCAATCGGCTGTTCCGGAAGGTCGCCGCTGAGCAGCTCTGTGGCCTCATCCCGAATGGCGGCAGCGGTGGGCTGTCTGGCTGACATTTTCCCTCCTCGCTGCTAACAGCGCCGCGTTGCGCTTGCCGGGGTTATCAACCAAATCTGTGTACGAATATACGAGGTTTTATAAAACATTGGAACAAATTAATCACAGTTCAATAAGAATCCATCACCTTTTACAGGCACATTCTTCGCCCACTGAATAGCGTGTGTGTCATAGTTAAAATTATTAACATCGTTCATGGCGATAATTAATAACTTCTAGCATAAACAAAAAGATACTTCAGCTGCTAAATAAGCAAAATATATTTTACACGCATTATAGAAACATAAACAAATTAACATAAAATAACCAAGAAACTTAGCAAATAAAAGTTTTAATTATACAATACCATATTCACACAGTATATGTATGATACATGCTAATTTTAAGTTATCATATTTGTCTATATAGGATGTGCATTGTGTTCGATGTTTGTTGTTTGCGATCACAAAATAAAAGTGGATTGCGATTTGTACATAATCCTTCTCCTAAATATCTTCCTTTTTGTATCCGGATCCTCATCACGGTCATCAAGATCAGCCGCAGATTATTACTCTCATTATAAACAACAGCAACAACCACGAAAACACCACCCATTATCCTCCTTATCTGCATTAACTTCGTTAACTTCAACACTATCACCGCTATATCTCCATCGTCTTCGTCAAGATTTTATTGTCATAATCATCCTTACCGTCACCATAATATTATCATATTAGTACCATTATCAGCATGTATAACACGATAGATTCATCGTCATTATTAGAGTATTAATCTCATATCTCAAAGCAATACTTGAGTTACTTGACGTGAGTATTCCTGATATGTCCATGACCAGAGCGATAATGATCGATGGTTGCTATATTGATAATCTTGTGATGAGAAACATGCTGTTGATAATATTGATGTTAATTATGACTGTGATGATGATAATAGTGATGATGATGGTGGTGTTGGTGATTGTGGTGGAGATGATGATGATACTGATACTGATGGTGATGATGATGATGATGATGATGATGATGATGATGATGACGATGACGATGATGATGATGATGATGATGATGATGATGATGATGATGATGAAAGACATCATCATCATCATCATCATCATCATCACACTGTGTTGTTGATCAAAAACCGAAAGACTTTTGGTTTTGAAAACCGAAGTTAGGTTGGGTTTACACCAAAGTGCAGTAGTCAAGTGTCCACTGTTTACACAATAGCAAACAAATGGAATGCCTTCAGCGCTTTGATTATAATCAGTTCTCTCAGAATACAGTGAAATCGAACCAAGCGGACAAAACTATACCATGCATTTCTTTCAGTTATTTATAAGATTTACACTTGATATTAGCTTCTATTGTACATATTCCTAAAACAAGTATACGGCAAGAAATTAGTGCATGCACATAATTCACGACTAAAACCTTACGGAAATATTTCATTTCGCAACATAAATCTGAATGCAGAGAAAGATGATAACAAATAGAAAGTACACTCAGCGCTCGGCACTCGAAGAAAATACTGCTCAATATGAAACGTAAATCATCCGCCCTGCGTACAAAAGGTTTTGCGCTAACTAAGGAATATATGTATTGTAAACAGTCAATACAGGACCTTCTTAACGCATTGATTAAGTAAAATGAGTAATCAAGTTAAGTTGTTTTGGGAGATTCCGAAAGAAAAACATGTTAATGAAATATGCTTCGGTTTGCAAATAATTCAGATTGATATGTACTGTGAAGTTTTATCACATACATGTTTACTCGTGATATATAGATTTACATAGTTATGAAAGAAAAATGTCAGATAATCAACTAATTGAAACCTACCGATTAGTTATGAACATATCAGAAACTAGATTTCATGATGAAGCATTTCAGATTCTTTCTTCACAATTATCATTTAATCACGATTCATATGGTGTAGTGTAACCTACTCAAATATACACATGTGCATATGGGTACAATACATCATTCAAAACGTATTCAATTAAATATCCCCGATATTACCAAAGTATGTATGCAAACTGTCTAATATACATATATATAATAATTATACATAACCATTTACATGGTAAAAGGCATTTTATACTTAACATATTAGAAACCATGTTTAATAATGAAGCTGATATCAGAGGCAACTTATTGTATTGGATAAGCAACTATCTGTCAAATAGAAAACAGAAAGTTGAACTTCCGGCCGGAGTCCCCCAAGGTTCTATTCTCGATCCATTGATGTTCCTTATTTACATAAATGACATTGTTTCAAATATACGTTCGCGAGTCAACCCTTTCGCAGATGATACAAGCCTGTATATGGGTGTAAATTCTGCTGTTGAGACAGCGGTAATTATGCAAGCTGATATTGAACAAATCAATTCTTGGGCTGAACAGTGGTTGGTCAAATTTAATCCAGCAAAGTCAGAGTCGTTATTAATTTCCCGAAAACAAAAAAGACCAAACCATTTAACTTTAAGTCCATAAACACTTAGAAATAGTTGTAGCCAATGACAGCTCATGGCACGAACATAAAGCACACATCAAGGACAAAGCCTGGAAACGAATAAATATTATGCGCCGCCTCAAACATACCCTCGATCGGAAAGCATTATAAATTATATATTGTTCCTTTATAAGACCAATAATTGAAGCAGCACGAATTGTATCGGGTTGTACCAAACTTGTCTAGTTTACTGAGCTCTACAGAGAGGTTGGGTGGGAAACATTAGATACTCGGCGCCGAAAACATAAACTTGTTCTCATGTATAAAATTACAACGAATCTTACGCCGGCTTACCTAAAATCTATTGTACCGGACACAGTGGGATCTAATAACCCATACCCATTACGAAATGAAGACGACATCAGAAATGTGACGACCCGCACAACAACATACTCTAATTCATGTGTACCATCAACCATTACGGAATGGACCAAGCTTCCTCTAGATACTAGAAATGCTGACTCCCTTCGTCTTTTAAGCATCTTCTAAATATAAATGTTACGAAACCGAATGTATTATATTAGTATTGTGAAAGGCGCAAACAAATGCTTCACTCAAGACTCGGAAATAAGTGTAGTTCCCTTAATGAACATCTATTTAAGTGCAATATTGCACTTTCACCCTTGTGTACGTGTGGTTCCTCAATATTTCTCAGAATGTCAACCATTTACAAACCAAAGAGAAGTTCTTTTCATCACAATTGCTCCTTAATCATACCTCTCAAACCATACCAACTATATTATTTGGTGATGAAAGTCTTGACTTGGAGAAAAACACGCGTATATTCGATGCGGTTCGTTCAGTTGTACATTAAAGGGATTTGTTCACAGATTTTGGCATGTTTTGAAGTTAGTCATTACATGCTTTAAATTGATAAATGTACAAATCGTAACTTAAATGCTAATAAAACAAGAATTAAATTAAAGAAAACAAAGGAAATCCACATCGGGGCTCGAAGTTCGAACCACTGACTCTTGGAGTAAATGTCAAAATGTCACAAAATATAACGATAAGAACAGAACTATCCAAATTATTCAATCGTTTCGCGTTTGTAACGCTTTATTATTTTTAAATCGTCAAGGATGCATATAATAGATATTTTAGAGCATGGTTAATGTTCAGTATTACTGTTTCCTCGCAAATATCATTACTGCAACGAAAATTTGCAGAGATGAAACATTTTTATTTTTTTATTTTGTCAATTTATCCAAACGTGAACAGGTCGCTTTAAATGTAGTAAACGTTTTGATACCCAGCTGTCTGTCAACTTCCTTGTCCTATTTTTTCTTTCAACAGTTTCGCTTTGTCTTTTCTTCCGTCTGATGTGTCTTCACATCTATTTCATAAACCTTGATGAACCTACTCTTTCGTTCTAGATATGGTACATTCACGTCAATTGTTAAACTATTTTTGATATATTTTATTGTCTAAATGCATGCCTGCTACCTAAAGAAATGTTTAACACCTGCTTGCAATTACTGCGTATGGAGAAGAACCTTATAAGATCTTGATCTTTCGTTCTAATCCTTTTTGGGAACAACGTGACTCAGTTGTAACTGTAGATCCTCTGCAAATGGTCCACGTTTGTTCGTGAAATAACATATTTTAAAACTAAAAATGAGGCTTTACGGCTTCTTTCTTCACAATTATCATTTAATCACGATCCACATGGTGCAGTGTTACTCAAATATACACATGTGCCTGTGGGTACAATACATCATTCAAAACGTATTCAATTAAATTGCCCCAATATAAACAAAGTATTTAGATTAAGTGTTAAAGAAAATAAATATCANTCCCGATGTTAACATTTATCAATTGAAAGCATTTAATGACAAACTTGAAACATGACGGTTCATTGAAAGATGATATAAATACCTAAATTAACACATAAAACGTGTTTAGATGAATCTTGTTATACGAGTTTTGTAACATTTGCTTTATAAGATACGAAATGAAAAGAAATCATAAATAAATAACATCCGTGATTATAACGATTCCAGACTATATATTTTTTTGAAATTCAAAATATAAATTATCTGCTATGTATAGACAAAATATGTTAAACGCAAGTCAGAGTTTTTGAAGATACTAAATTTAAGGCTTTAATGCTCTCTACGAGGTGAACGGGTTGTAACCGATTATAAAAATATAAAGATTTAAAACCCCCAGGATATTGTTGTAAACATCGTAGTCGTGTTTCGGTATTAATTCAGCGATATTGTTATATCCACCCTTGTCATGGCTTACCCACGCAGAAGATCTTTAATACGGTTGAACAAACCAGTTTGGTTTTGATTTATAAAGCTTGCATACTTCTTTTGTCCAACCTTACATAAAAGCAATCAGATTTGGCCGCAAGCAAAGAAAGCACGTTCAAAAACGGCTTGGGTAGGTCTCCTGTAGGCGGTAAAGACGATAAAGGCTGTTAAATTATTACTGCTTAATAGAAATTTCTAAAAAAACTATCAAACGCATTGTTAACATGTGAATGTATAAAAGAGAGTCGTATATAACACTTATATCACACTTGCAATGCATTAAGGTGATATTTTTTTATAGAGTTCGTATTTTTGAGAAAACAAGACCTGTAACCATAGGATGACATATGCCCCCGAAAAACGCCTTTTCCCTTTTTTTTCCTTTTTTCCCCACATTTTTCGAAACCTAAATGCAAAAGTAAACCTAAACGCAAAGTGTGACGCAAAGACAGACAGACGGACAGACAGACCGACAGTGCAATCACTAGATGCCCACCTTCGGGGGCATACACAAATGTTATACATTTCCAAAACTTTAGTATTTACATATTGTGTACAACTATTATATCAAGAAAAAAAGTTGATAAAACATTCTGCCTACACTGGTAATCGAAATCGATTCCGGGTCAATAATGCTTAAAAATTGCTTTATCCATAAACGAAACGGTATATCTAAATATTTATTTAAGGAATAAGTGTTTTTTTCGCTTGCCTTAACATGAAAATATAGTACTGTGCCAATCTGTGATAAACGTCCCTTAAATGTATAAAATATTTGTTTATTTAAACAAAAAATGAAACAATATCCTTATTCGTCAGTATTATGTTAATATTGGTTTTGTATGGCCATAACAAGAAATCTTATACAACTTAATTCACAAATACAATGTACATATTTTTATTGGAAATTCATATGTTCGATTCAGTTTTACGTTTATTTGTATGTTTAGATGATGTGATATATATGAAAACATAGCAGTATTGATAATAAAGTTTTTTTTTTAATTTTCATCTTTAAACTAATTAATTATAATGATTGGTACTAACATTGCGTACCGTGATCGCCGTGGCCGTGGCGTAGTGGATTTGGTGTCCGCTTAGCGACCGGGAGTCAAGGGTTCGCTCCATAGCGTCGAAGCGTTCTCAAATACATCGAGTACTGGTTCTACTCAGAAAACGGAGTCGAGAGCTTTTCAATAAGTCTTTGGATTTCGATGCAATCGAGTTTAAATGAATAACAAGGAATACATAAATAAGTTTAAACTAAAACCCCGAACAGTCAAGATGTACACGTGGACACTGTACATGTAACAACTGTGTATGTCTTTGCTTACCGTGCAATTTTAAAGACGAATCATATGGCTGTACGTACATAATATGGCCGATGTTTATCTTTGCGCCNTGGACACTGTACACGTAACAACTGTGTATGTCTTTGCTTTCCGTGCAATTTCAAAGACGGATCATATGGCTGTACGTGCATAATATGGCCGATGTTTATCTTTGCGCCTACAAAATCTGCACCAGCCAGTTGATAACATTCTACCAGGATAGACAATACAAAATAAGTGCGTACTTATTGTCATTTAAATGCTAACAAAGCAGAACTAGCTCCGATATTTTCACGGATCATCAANCAGTTGATAACATTCTACCAGGGTGGACAATACAAAATAAGTGCGTACTTAGTGTCATTTAAATGCTAACAAAGCAGAACTAGCTCCGATATTTTCACAAATTACCAACTAACGATTTGCTACTCCAAAACCGTCAAAACGCGTAGGTACAACAATCAAGGAAGCTCTACTTACACTCATTTCTTCATCCATCATGTTATTCCGAAAATCACAACAATACCGCAAATAACTGTGTTTTTTACACCAAACACTAAAATACTTCCCGGGTAAAACAATTACGTCGGTTTAAGCGGGTTTTCCCAATAACGTCATCAATGCCATTTAGGACGATTTTTATATAATTCCTATAAAGCTAAAATGATATATAGACACCCATGAAGTTTCATGTTGATATCATATCAATTGTACTTATTGAGATATAGCCCTGAAAAGTTTGTGACCGACGGACGGACGGACTGACGGACATACTGACGGACCTGTCCTCGGCGTGGAATAAAAATACATTAATAATCGGAATTCATTACATTTTAAAGGGACTTGTTCACAGATTTAGGCATGTTTTGAAGTTTGTCATTAAATGCTTTAAATTGATAAAATAAACATCAGAACTAAAGAGCTCTAATATGAAAACAAGAATAAAAGCGCACAAAGAAAAAAAAAGAGGAAAAAAAAGTTAACCACACCAGGGCTCGAACCACTGACCCATAAAGTAAAAACCTAGCGCCGAAACCACTTATCCATCCGTCTTCACGTGTGTGTGTGTGTGTGTGTGTGTGTGTGNTATTTCAAGAAAGCTGATTTACAGATAGTTAAAACATCCAATCGCAGTGTGCAGTATAACTACTTATTTTTATACGTGACTTTTGTATATTTGTTAAACCGTATTTCTTATTAAAATGCATAAAAGTTGTAAAATTAAAAAGATCTTTATTTCAAAGTATTTTCCTTGGTCCCGGAGAGTTGATATGACGATAAATAGGCTGTGTGTGACGCCGACCCTAATTTAAACCCAGGGCCGAAACTATGTGCGCCCGACGGGCAGTGCACGGGCGGTCAGCGTGCACTAGGTCGCTTCCGGGGGATAACTCTTGTTTGTCCGAGAGGAGCCCTTAAAGGTGCATACTCACTCACATGTACAATGATGCATACTGCGCTAAATAGGCTGTTTGTGACGCCGACCCTAATTAAAACCCCGGGCCGAAACTATGTGCGACCGACAGGCAGTGCACGGGCGGTCAGCGTGCACTAGGTCGCTTTCGGAGGATAACTCTTGTTCGTCCGAAAGAGGCCCTTTAAGGTGCATACCTACTCACATGTAAAATGATGCATACTACGCTAAATAGGCTGTGTGTGACGCCAACCCTAATTAAAGACCCGGGCCGAAACTATGTACGCCCGACAGGCAGTGCACGGGCGGTTAGCGTGTACTAGGTCGCTTCCGGGGGATAACTCTTGTTTGTCCGAAAGGGGCCCTTAAATGTGCATACCCACTCACATGTAAAATGATGCATATTACGCTAAATAGGCTGTGTGTGACGCCAATCCTAATTAAAACCCCGGGCCGAAACTATGTTCGCCCGACAGACAGTGCACGGGCGGTTAGCGTGCCCAAGGTTGCTTCCGGGGGATAACTCTTGTTTGTCCGAAAGGGGCCCTTAAAGGTGCATGCCCACTCACATGTAAAATGATGCATACTACGCTTAATAGGCTGTGTGTGATGCCGACCCTAATTGAAACCCCTGGCCGAAACTATGTGCACGCGACAGGCAGTGCACGGACGGTCAGCGTGCACTAGGTCGCTTACGCGGGATAACTCTTGTTTTTCCGAAAGGGGCCCTTAAAGGTGCATACCCAATCACATGTAAAATGATGCATTCTACGCTAAATAGGCTGTGTGTGACGCCGATCCTAATTTAAACCCCTGGCCGAAACTATGTGCGCCCGACAGGCAGTGCACGGGCGGTCAGCGTGCACTAGGTCGCTTCCGGCGGATAACTAAACCTAACTTAAAAAAACGACTATAAAATGGGATTTTCTGTACAAAAATATAATAATATCGTAAAAATATGCGACTTGTTCATTGTAAACATCTTAACACCAACCTCTGTAAAGTCCTTGATGTTAGGATATCGGATTTTTCTCAAGAATTTTGCCACAATAGTAAACAATATAACATTCGTATCGAATAGCATTCCCCAATTTTTAAATTACGGTCTGTATGTCTTCGGGAAACGTCAAAAAACAAAATCGTACTCACCGTTTGCATCCATTTTTTGAAATTTCCACCACAACGGAAGCTGCACTGCGACATTTTACGCACATAACACGAGCGTTATGGTCGCAATGATTCCACCCCGTGACAGTGTTCTTCTTTTTTTTAATCTGCGAAAAAAATAGATAAATTTGTTAACAATCTGTGGACATGTCCCTTTTTCTTGTAATATAAATATTGGATAGCATTGTTCTTCATTTCATCGTTACATGAACTTTCTGGAAAAGAAAACGTAATTTATAAATAAATCCAATCGCCATACACAGATAAAATGTAGACAAATGTTATTTATTTCTTAATTTACCTTCATTAAGGTTGAACGAATTCGTTGTTTTGTGCAAAAAAAATAATCAAATTAATCAATAAAGAACAGATGAAACGCTCAATCATTTATAAATTATCATTGACAATTTAATGTTTACGATCAAAATTATGTTTGCACGAATAAACACTTGTCAAACTATTAGCTGTAGTTGTAGATGGAAACTAACACATGTTAACGCTTAATGAAAACTTGTTTTGTTTGCTAGCGTTTTTTTCCCCTTCTAAAGCAACAGAAAATGACGCATCGGCGACTAGAATATGTATGCTAATTTGTCAGTGCATCTTTTTTTGAAATCGCAGGAGTAGTTTATTTCTAGAAAAATAACATTACAATATGCAGCGTTCACGTGGTTTAACGATGACGTTCGAAGATCCTCGACAATTTATGTTTGAACGTTGAAACAGCTGGTTTTTTGTTTGTTTGACATTTAGATTAATAGATTGTGTTACGCTATTAACGTTGTTTAGACGGAGAAAGACAAGACTGTGCTGACATTATACTTCTCACAATTTTAGACATACGTAAATCGTTTCCACGAAGGATTTCATACAGAATGAATATTAATATTATGAATGTTCTCTTCGTAGCTGTGATTATTGGATTTCCAAGACCCCTGGATGGACAAGGCAGTATGTATTTATACAATTGTATAAGAATTACAAAGGATTTTTCACCGACTGCATGTTTTGTATCATTATGTCGTTGATTATATTAAGTTAACGATCTAAACACGCGGATTAACAACGTATTGTCAGACTTAACAAATACAATGTATTGCTATATATTTCAATCTATTTGATATACCAGAATAACATGTTGACGATAATCGATATAAACGGTTTATTATTTTTCAATTTAAGTATTTATTAATTCACAAGTGATACGTTATAATGTAATGAATAAATGTCTATGTGTGTGATGCCATTAAGCTCCTTAAAATACAGATTGTTATTTCTTATTAAAAATATAACAAAGAATTTGAAATTTAGAAACTTGCCAATCTGGGATTAGGTTATTTTCACTCAAATCTATACAATGACTGGAAAACAACATGATCCTTTAAAGAACGAAGCAATGTATATTTTATGTATGTATGTTGAATGTAGATCATATTGGTTGAAGTGTAAGTGTTATTATAGTTAAATGTATAATCATTGAACACAATCAAAATTGAATTTTAGAGAGAAAAGGAGAGAAACAATTAAGTCATTAAACAACAATTGCCACTCATGTTATTTTTATATTAGAAGTTAATCAGAGAATGTCTGTTTCGTTTTAGTTTATTTAAAGTCAAGTATTATACCGGTAAAAACATGTGGTGAGCTTTTTGTTTTTAAATCCGTGAAGCTTGAAATAACAACACCAAACAATAGCACCACCAATGAACTTATAATTACATAAATTGTGGAGACCGCTGTTTTTTTGAACATGTAAGCATGCAACCACAACAATATTTCATTGTAAAATAAATGACTACTGCATGTTTACGACCGTTTTATATGCTTGTCTTGCGAGGAAAGTTGAGCTAGTTTGTTACGTCAAACATGATGTGCGTAATCACAAACATTTATCATTTGACATGCTTGAAAGATTCTATTTTAGTTGTTGCATCTATCTTCATGATGAATTTGTTTACTTGGCTCGAGATTTGTCCACACTCGATAATGTTATGATGTGACCAGGACACAATTGAACACTTACGTAATAATTTATTACAAAAAAAAACAACTTGGTCGTGTTTGAAGATATCAAATAACGATCCATTGCACATGAAGGAACACAGCGACATCTGGCAAACACTAGGAACCTTCGGGTGTTTATTTCGAACTTTATTAGGTCCTTCCGCGCCTAAGGATGCATTATGTGAGGACCCGGAGTGTGTCCCACCACTCCTTCCTCGTGAACTTATTAGACTAACGAAGGTTTAGATGAAATTTGGGTTATAGCTGCTATTTCCAACCATTTAGTAGTAACTGAAAGATTTTTAATTTTGGTGTTATCTAGTGTTGTGGTAGAAGCCAGAGTAACCGGAGGAATCACTCCTGTCCGGTATGGTGACCACCAATCAAACTATGATGCTTTCGGAAACGGGGATTGAACCCGGATCACCAAGGTGAGAAGCGCGTGTACCAACCAGTGCGCTAACCGGACAGCTTCTAGTGACATTCGTGAAGGTGTGTGTGCGTGTGTATATTTCGAAGTTTGTGAGGTCCTTCCGCGTCTTTTGATGCATTATGTGAGAATCCGGAGTGTGTTCCAGCACTCATACCTAATTTGCAAAAAAAGACTCGCGAAAGTTGGGAGGAAATTATAGCTGCAATTTCCTGCTATGATGTTTTTTTTACTGAAAATCTGCATGAGGATGTGCAGCAAATCATAAACTCAATTTAACTCCTTCTCCAAAATCTGGCAAAAGTTAAAGGGAGTGATCCCCCAACCAAATACCTGAAATAAATATAATAACTTAATAAGGCCACCTGAAATCCCGATCTTGGTTCACACCAACAGAAAGAACAAGAACACTAATTAAGGATTAACGATCGATGAAATGCCAGTTATAGATTTGACTAGTTGAGACTTTCCTCGGAACCAAGTTGTCGCTTTCCCGGTAATAGTCCAATACAAGTATCCCTAAAGACAATTCTCTTATACTTTCAGATGGGCAACCATTTGTAACCGGAACACAGCTGGCTCCTAATATTGGCGAGCCTGTGGGACCATTTTCACCCGGTGAGCCCTTAGGTCCAAACGGTGGATTGCCACTGGGTCATTTTGCCTCCGGAGAACCGGTAGGGAGCGGTCAAGCTGCGCAATTCAAAGAGATCAACTTGAACGAAGTTCTTAATGCAGGTCCCAACGGAACAGGGGTGGATTCTGGATTNTGTGTGTGTGTGTGTGTGTCAAATATGCTAAACCTGAATGATTTTATAATAAGCATATTTAGACTTCATTTCAGCTTGCAAGCAGAAAAAAAAACAAGGTGACACTTCAATAAGAATTAAGTAAACTTAACCAACCGCGATATGAACAAATCTACCTTGCAATAAGGTGACGGTATACTAAGTGGAAAATATTTTCCATGAAGTGTTTGCAAACAAGAAACATATAAACACACATACATTATACATATTTGAAAAACAATTCATATAGAAACAAATAACAATAAAGAAATGCATGAAAACACAATAATATCTCGGAATTTAAGATCGGCATCAATTTATAAATTAGTATTTGAAATTTACAAACAAAAACCATTTTAGTGATATTATTAATGTTTATAACAAGGGCCGGTATTCATAAAGCACCTAAGGGAGAAAAATAACCTAAGGTTGTCATTTTGCCTTAGGTTTTGGTTTTTTTTTCCCATTAAATTGAGGAAATGCCTTAAGTCATAGTCATAAACTTCCTAACCATACAAATACGCCTTAGGTTCACCGGTTTTTTCTTAAAAGTTAAGGGACGTAGACACCTCCCTTTTCTCCAAAGAAATCACCTTAACAATGGCGTCGTAGCGGACGTGTTTCAGAGATTTTCGTCCAATAAAAAAAAATCATCAAACGTGTATGTTTTCATTAACATTTATCATCGTTTTTAACACAGACCGGTGTATGTACTCGAACGACTTGAAAATCCGACTTTTAAAAAGTATAACAACAACAACTTTAGCGGAAGTAAACTTGTTGTCATTCGTCGTTGGACGTGATTTTCATGCTAACAATAATAATTTGAGTTTTGTTACCATTTAACGCCATTTCTTTAGATGAATCAAGGATCATGTTTCAATAAATGGAAAGAATATGATTTAAATGTGAAAATAGCAGGCGTTCAAAATTGCTGATTAAATGAATGGTATTGAGTGTGTGACAGCGTCCATTACAAATGTTAGTAATTATTTTATTTTATTAATCTAGCACATGAATGAATTACTGCAAATTCGACGTAAACGAGTATCAAGTGCAATCATATAAATATAAGACAACAGCATAGAGGGAAAGACACCAAGTGAACACAATAAACTATGCATATATAAACCAATTCAATTTGGTGTGATTAAAACCCATGATATAATCGTGTCATCGTGCATTCGCGACGGGTGGATATATAATATGAAGCTGGCACATGTCCTCGCTTTGGGCTTTTTACAATACGTCGGTTTCTTACTTAGCTTAATTTAAGTAATTGTACAGCTGATTTTTTGGTTTGGATTGGCTGGTATGCGCTCGGATCAATTGATATTGTTGAAAGGTTGTAATGTTATTTGGGGTAATAGTTCAGACGCCGTTACTGAGATACAGCATTAAGGCACAAGTGTGCTCATTGTGGTATATAACAGAAATTAAATAGGCTCGAGGTGCTAAGGTTAGAGTTTTAGAGGCATAGTTTGTAAATATGAATGCATTGGTTGATTAATTGGTTTTTATTTCAAATAGTTGAAACGTTCTACATATTCCTTGCGATTCAGTACAATTATTAAAATAAGGCACCGGTCGGTTTCCGTAAAAACATGAGGCATCGCTAACTTACATTGATTGATTTTGAAAACCTCTTTCACTGGTGCTTTATGATCCGCAAATTTATGCTGTACATGGCATAATAAACGATTATATAATAGAATATCTAATCGTTTGAAACAAACAACATCAAGGCATCTACTGAGAAACTTAGATATTTGTAACGTAGTGAAAAAGATGCATGAAAATGGTCAGCATTATGTCTCCTTTATGGATGGTCATTATCTACTGCACTAAATGCATACATGTAAACCATTGCATAGAAACAGTTTCATAGCACAACTTGTCTTATCAGTAAAGATCAAAGATAAGACTCTACAGTGCATTAGTACATGTACAGTTATTTTGTGTAATAAAAACAATAGGTTTATTAAATTTAATGCAAAATTATGCCTTTATGTACACCACATTTTATGAAGGAAGTCCAAATTTTATAACACTAGTGTTTTACTGGGATTAACCTGTAATGTTTGATTCGTACAAAGAACGCAGCACGATTTTAAGCTAATGAATAAATTTAACAAATGACTAATCGGCTGTCATGTGACGCTTATGTATTATGTATAAGTCAAAAGGGTGAAAGTAATAGCTGTCTTGTGGTATTTTAACATAGATGGATGATTCGGACACATAAGGATTATATTCACGAGCTCCCAAATATTCCCAGTATTTCTATTATGCTTGCTCCTTGCACAAACAATGCCTTGATCAAATTTTAGTAAAACATTCATGTAACACAATATTATATTGAAAATCATCCAGTATGATATAGCCAATTAAGCCAACATTGTCGCGACCACACGCTTTTTTGAAATTATCGAAATCTAGTGGGCTTACTTCATTCACAAACAATTGCCTTAATCAAATTTTAGTTAAACATTCATGCAAAACTTCATTCATCAACCATTGTAATCTAACCATTCAAGCCAGCATGGTCCCGACCGAACGCTCTTGTGAAATAATCGTAACATAGCAACACATGACACCGTACATAATAACGAAAGGTAAATACATGTAAATTGTGTTCGTATTAAAGTCGAATATCTTCCGTTGCAACAGAACTTTTTATCCCCACGCTTTTTGAAAAAAGGTGGGGATATTGTGGTTATCTCCGCCGTCCGTCCGTCCGTCCGTCTGTCCGTCCGTCCATCCGTCCTGGCCAATATCTCCTCCTACACTATTAGCACTAGAACCTTGAAACTTACACACATGGTACGCTTCGGCCCATGCCGCGCCATTTCTAGTTAAAAATTATATTGAAATGCAAAAGAATGTGTTTCCTGTTTAAATTCANCAGACAGACAGACAAACTGAGAGACACACAGACCGACCGACCGACCGACAGACAGACAGACAGCAAGCCAGACAGACATGCAGACAGAAAGAGAGACAGACAGACAGATAGACAGACAGAACGACAAAACGACAGAACGACAGAAAGACCGACCGCTCGATCGATCGACCGACAGACACACAGGCAGACAGACAGGCAGACAGACAGACAAACAGAAATACAGACTGACATGCAGTGATAAATACATACAGACGTACAGACAGACAGACAGACAGACAAACAGATAGACCAACCGACCGACCGACCGACCGATAGACTGTCAGAAAGACAGACATACAGAATGACAGAACGAAATAAAGACCGACCGACCGACATACAGACACACATACAGACAGACAGACAGACAGCCAGGCCGACCGACCGGCCGATAGACAGACAGACCGACAGACAGACAGACAGACCGACAGACAGACAAACAAAAAGACTGACCGACATACCGACAGATAGACCTACAGACAGACCGACATAGAGACAGACAGAAATACAGACAGACAGACAGACAGACAGACAGACCGACAGACCGACAGACGGACAGACAGACAGAGAGCAAGACATACAGAAAGACATAGAGAAAGACAGACAGACAAACAGACATTCAGACAGAACGACAGAACGACAGACAAACAGAGAGACAGAGAGACATACAGACAGACAGACAGAGAGACATACAGACATACAGACATACAGACAGACAGACCGGCCGATCGGCCGATCGACCGACAGACAGACCAACAGACCGACCGACCGACAAACAGACAGACAGACAGACAGTCAGACAGTCAGGCAGACAGACCGACAGACCGACCGACCGACCGACTGACCAACATAAATACAGACATACATACAGAGAGACTGACAGACCGACAGACAGAACGACCGACCGACCAACCGATCGACCGACCGATCGACCGACCGACCGACAGACAGACAGACAGACAAACTGAGAGACACACAGACCGACCAACCGACAGACAGACAGATAGCAAGACAGACAGGCAGACAGACAGACAGACAGACAGACATACAGAACGACAGACAGAAGGACAACACGACAGAACGATCGACATACAGAAAGACAGACAGACATACAGACCGAAAGACCGACAGACCGACCGACCAACCGACCGACCGACCGACTGCCCAACATACATACAAAAAAACATACAGAGAGACTGACAGACCGACAGACAGAACGACCGACCGACCGACCGACCGATCGACCGACAGACAGACAAACAGACAAACTGAGAGACACACAGACCGACCGACCGACAGACAGACAGACAGCAAGACAGACAGGCAGACAGACAGAGAGACAGACAGACAGACATACAGAACGACAGACAGAAGGACAACACGACAGAACGATCGACAGACAGAAAGACAGACAGACATACAGACCGAAAGACCGACCGATCGACAGACAGACAGATAGACAGACAGAACGACAGAAACACTGGAAGACCGACCGACCGACCGACCAATCGATTGACAGACAGACAGACAGACAGACAGACAGACATGCAGAGATACAGACATACAGACGTACAGACAGACAGACAGACAGACAGATAGACCAACCGACCGACCGACCGACCAATAGACTGTCAGAAAGACTTACATACAGAATGACAGAACGAAAGAAAGACCGACCGACCGACATACAGACACACATACAGACAGACAGACAGACAGCCAGCCAGGCCGACCGACCGGCCGATAGACAGACAGACCGACAGACAGACAGACAGACAGACAGACAGACAGACCGACCGACAGACAGACAAACAAAAAGACAGACCGACATACCGACAGACAGACCTACAGACAGACCGACAGACAGACATACATAAATATAGACAGACAGACAGACCAACAGACAGACCGACAGACGGACAGACAGACAGAGAGCAAGACAGACAGAAAGACATAGAGAAAGACAGTCAGACACACAGACATACCGACAGAACGACAGAACGACAGACAAACAGAGAGACAGAGAGACATACAGACAGACAGACAGAGAGACATACAGACATACAGACATACAGTAAGACAGACAGACAGACAGAACGACAGCACGACATAAAGACAGAAAGACCGACCGATCGACCGAACTGCAATGATTATGCTCTACTTGGATTAACCTGTCATTTCAAGTCTGATTTCAATTTATTGATTATTACGTCCCTACAAAAACTGAAACGTCCACTTCGTGATACATGTCGGTAATGGCAGTAAAATGTCGACACAATTTCTTTGTTTATGGAGTTCTCAAATTTCAGTTTGTTCACTTAATCTATATTAAAACGCATCAATATTTTGCAGACACGTACATGTTGTAGATAATAATTAGGAAGTCATGTCTGAAATTGTTTGATTGCTTTACAACAGACGATGAAATGAACTATCGGAGGAATACAACATGATCTATTGGTATGTAACATAAGTAGAGACGGACGTGGGTTAGAACATTTGGAAGTTATGCGTACCCTTGTGTGAATGCGCGATGTTGTTAAACGCAGAATTCAAGACGTAACATTGACTCTATCTTTACTTGTTTTGTCAGACATTTCATAGTGACACAAATACTTCCGTACATTGGCTTAGAATGGCTTTCCGATTAAAAGTAGTCACAAAGATTAGTTTATCTATTCACATTGTCTGTAACTATTTCGTCATCCATATGAGCGTCAGGAAGCTCGAGTAGAATTACAAAACATGTGTTATGTTTGGTTATGGCCGTGTATATGTTATCGACATAAGGTCATCACGAACAAAATGCTCAAACATGCTTTATATGTATCTGGAATACACCCGCTTTTAGTTTGCTCATGCACATGTTATATCAATGCTATTTAATTGTATGTTCTTGCACCGCTAACTGTTTGATATTAATTATTTTTGTTTGCGTCCGTTTTAATTATAACTAGGTTAGAAAACGTTATCGATATAAATTCAATTTAAAAGTACCCATTGACTTCAATTAAAATGATTGAATAAATTTAGCGAGAATTGAACCATCGTTAAATTCTACTGCTGCATCCTTTATTAAATGGTTATAATAGAGAATTATCAATATGCAATGCCGTTGTGTTTCATGATTGATTGCATTGCATAGCTGTTGTAAAGCACATTTTTCGTCTACATTTATTAAATTGTAATAATGTATTACAAAGGCACGGAGAGGGGCTGGATACCGTAACAAAATGACAGCATGCTTTAAGATCTAATCCTGACATGGTATGAATAAATAAAAAAAAATACTCGCGTGTTCTGCTTATATGATAGCAATTAATCAAAATGAAGCATAAAACAGCTTTCCGAACCATTAATATTAGATTCATCCTGGTTTACCAAGCTTCACTTATTCGAACTGTATTGATAATGCTCTACCGGGATTAACTTGTAATGTTTGATTCATATAAATCACGCAGCGCGAGACTGAAACAACGCCCAACTTAACCAAATCATTTTGAGCTAATGAATAAAGTTAACAAATGACTAATCGGCTGTCATGTGCCGCTTACGTATACTTTTTTAGTCAAAAGGGTGAAAGTAATAGCGGTCTTGTGGTTGTTAAACATAGATCTATGGTTCGGACAAGTAAATATTATATTCCCGAGCTCCCAATTATTCACAGTATTTCTATTAGGCTGGCTTCTATTACAAAAAAGCCTGGATCAAATTTAAGTAAAACATTCATGCAACACATTACTATATTGAGAATCATTTATTATGCTGTAGCCATTTAAGCCAACATTGTCCCGACCAAACTTTATTCTGAAATGATCGAAATATATTGTGCTCACTTCTTTCACAAACAATTGTCTTTATCACATTTTAATTAATCATTCATAAAAAACATAATTATGTCTAGGATCATCCATTGTAATATAACCATTCAAGCCAACACGGTCCCGGCCAAACCCAATTTTGAAATTATCGAAACAAAGCAACATTGGACACAGTAAGGTATTGTTAATTATAGATGGTATGGTTTCGAAACATGCGTATCTTGCAATTACGGCGATTATGTAGTCTTCATGCCATTTTCATGTATCTACCAGTTGCTTTTACGAACTTTTTTTCAAAGAGCTAGTTTTTATTTCCTCACTCGAAACCACCGCAATGTAAATTATTGAAGGAAAAATGGCTGACAAAGGAGGTTAATTTTGACATATTGCATTGACAAGTGTAATCGTGTGATTGTAGTTTAATGAGCGCTTCCTAATCAAATCAAATTCTCAATTCGAATTCTACCAACCGGTGGTTGTACACAAACAACATCGCTTTTTACGAGCCTCAATAGCATCCTTAAACTTTCTGCTAACATGAGTAGTAAATACTTGTACGCATATTAATTTTAAAATATAATTGAATATAACATGCGGACGTGAGATGACTCCCAAGTGTACACTCGGCGTCATTGTCTCGCGCTCTCACTTGATTATCGGTATTTGATTTCACTGACAGGTATTGTTTAAAACGATAAATCGTGTGACTTTCTGATTGTGTTTGTTCTCACACTTTTATCGTTTTACCTTTATTTGTTATGTATTCTGTTATTTCTTTTTGAAATGTACCCTTTAATTTAAACGGTTTGGAGTAACCTTACCATTTTGTTCTGTCGTTTGTTTACCGTTTCAAATCAATTGGTGTTGGTCAACTATTTTCGCAAGTTAATATAGTTGATTCTGATGAAACATTATGTAGATAGCAACCTAATGCACTAAGTTTCTTTAGACACAATTGCCGCGACTCATACTATGATGGAACACAGGTCAAGATGGCCAACACCGAGTCACGCATATCGGCCTTTTTGAGATTTTTATTGAAATAGTTTTGCATTTAAGCATCAGCTTACAACATCATCATTACTACAAAATAGTGAAACAGTTGAATTGCAATATGATGTATGTAGCATTTTTTTTTTCATTTTTATTTAAACTTAACAGATGAGCACTATAATTTAAGGATATTTGTCTGATACCAGTCCGATTGTTATTGGTATTTACAGGTTGGGAACATGTTTAAGGGAAAATTGTTCTAAATTCACTTGAAATTAGTTTTCAACGTGTGAAGGCAATTGGAAGTAGACATTTTATTTATATCACCTTATGCTTGTTCAATGTAAGTATATTTCTCTGAACATAATTGAAAGCTTTCCTCTTAGCCGTTGAAGTCGCCGACCCTTCGCTTGTGTCATTGTCAATATAAAACATAAAAACCAAAATGCAATACGTAAAATTCAAAGCCATAAATTGAAAGTACATCACAAATGCTCTCAACATGTATAGACAGGCTTTTAGTATTAATACAGACGCGATGTCTTGGATTTGAGCTATTTTGTTCAGCAGGACACAACACAAGATTTTAAATAAGGGTATGCTTCGACGAATAGCGAGTATGCCTTTTAAATGTATGCACAGATAACGTCTTGCTGAGATATGCTGTTTAAGATATCATCCTTTAAATGTATAGGTCAGATTTGACTTTGTATTTTATGAATCTATGAGGTGCTACAAAGAAAACAATCCAACATGAAACGAGGCCAATTTTAAAATTGTTGAATTGGAGCAAGAATTCGTCGGATTGGCGTTTTTCAAATTCGGCGCCTTTCAAGAATTCAAATACATGTACTTCATCACGAAGTACGGACACGCTTTTTTATTTTCGTATCGACGCGTACATTGTCTTTTTAGCGTGTTGTCATAAAGGCGCTTTTTTAACCCCCAATCACAGAACACCACTCAATTACATGGCATATATAGCCCTTGGGCTAAAGGCCATAAAATGTTCGCCCCAGCTCTATCGAATATTATTGTTCAAGTTAAAAATGTTGCAATAACGGCTATTTAATGGCAAATACAAACATAGCACATTCGATAAGCATTATGTATGTACACTTTCTGAACGTAAAGGTTGCCAACCATATATGGTTTTGGTTGACATTTTCGAATGACATGAGGATAACTATATAACACAAAACCTTCCCTCTGCTGGTGTGTGTTCCAAACTGATGACACATTCAGCGGCGGCGTCATTTTGGCGTACATTTAAAATGGAAAGGTAAGCAGGTTTATAGGTTTTCCAATATTGCACATTAATGTTTTGTTTAACCAGAAACGCATGTTGACATAGTAAAAGAGTTAAAAGCGTCCGTTATGCAAATAGCAAATCATGATTGACATTTAAGTGTTATCGATATGTTATGTAAGCTGAATATATATTGGAACAACACACACAAAGGTGCATAATGTGTCAACATACAGTCGGGTGGCCA
This sequence comes from Dreissena rostriformis, assembly GCA_007657795.1. Classification (NCBI taxonomy): domain Eukaryota; kingdom Metazoa; phylum Mollusca; class Bivalvia; order Myida; family Dreissenidae; genus Dreissena; species Dreissena rostriformis. Next base: position 92,690 of record VMBQ01001960.1, read on the forward strand.
ACGGAAGTCTCACTTCCGTTCGTCCGCTTAATTTATAAAAAATAATTCTTTCAGTTTTACTCGTGTGTAAACTGAGACACTTATTTTTCGCTTATGCACACGAACTTTGCAATTATTATTCATATTTTATTTCTATCACAACACAACGCTAATGGTATTTGATTAGTATAATTTGGTCAACTGCACTCTGTGGTAACAGGCTACTACCTTTTTGAACGGTTTAAAACAATACTGACGGTTTGAAACAATGCTGACGGCTTAAAACAATGATGACGGTTTAAAACAATGCTAAGACAAACGCTGAAGAGTCGCACATTGTTGAGCCTCTTTTGAAGACAATTAATTTCATTTCAAGTAATGTCTTCCCATAGAAAAACGATTTCTGATCAAAAAGAGATCATGTACAAATGAGTTATAAATGCACAGGTTTAATATCAAATAGACGAGGATGCTTTTGTATAACGATCGCATTGTTGTCTTGAACACTTTTGATGTGCACATCTTTGTTTACGATATAATGCTTGAATCTGTCATTACATACATATATTCCGGCTTAACAAAACACAAACACAACCAAATATGAAAACAGAAATTCATAAATGCTTATCAGAGATTACGACTATCCGGTTAAAATTCGCTAGATATTTTATGAGAGTTGTGTAACTGAATTTTGGTGGACGTTTTGACAGCTTGTGTCATTTTTGATAATGTTGTGTTTGTCTCCGTTATTATTATGAATGCATTAGTCAACGTTATCGATTATATAAAAAAAACATGAAAAGTACCATTTCACTTTAAATACAACACAATGATTTAATAAATTGAGCAAAAATTAAACAACCTTCAAATCCACAGCTGCAACATTTAGTAACTGGTAATAAAAGAGAACTAGCAATACGCAATGTCATTGTGTTTCATGATTGTTTGCATTGCAGAGCTGTTGAAGCGTTTACTTTACCTCTGCATCGTTTGTTATATTGTAATATATGATTACGAAGGCGCGGAGAGTGGACCGGATACCGAGACAAAATTAAATCAATGCGTTGGTTAAGGATCTAATCCTGACATTTAATTAATAAATAAATAAAATAGAAATCACGCGAGTTCTAGCTTAATGAAAGCAATTAATCAAATGTAGCATTGAATTTCTTTCCGGACTATTACTATGAGGTTTGTCATGTTTTACCCAGCACTTATTCAAATTGCATTGATCGTGTTCTTCTGGTATTAACCTCTCATGTTTGATTCATACAAAGCACACATCGCGACTTCAAGCTAATGAATAAATTTAACTAATGAGTAATCGGCTATCATGTGATACTTATGTATTATTTTGTTGTCAAAAGGGTGAAAGAAATAGCACTTCTTTGGTTTTTGAATATAGAACTACGATTCAGACCAGTAATAATTAAATTGCTGAGCTCCCAATTAATCCCAGTATTTCTATAAGGCTGGTTTCTTCCACAAACAATGCCTTGATCAAATTTTAGTTAAACATTCATGCAACAGATTATTATATTGAGCATCACCCATTGTAATAAAGCCATTCAAGCCAACATGGTCCCGGCCAAACGCTATTATGAAATTATCGAAACACAACAACATATGACACCGTTAAAAATAGCGATTGGTTAATTATAAATGGTATGCTTTCTAAACACGCGAACAATTCAATTGCGTTCTCGCATTCTCGTCATCGTATTGTCGCACTGTCTTCATCGTTTTGTCGCATTCTCGTCATCGTACTCTCGTGTTCTCGCATTCTCGCCCTCTGGATTTTAATGTGTTACCACGATGGCCCTTACGGTATTCCCTAATTCCCGTATAATCATTTCCAAAATAAAACACTTTATTGTGATGCATTATAAGGGGTTTCCGTTAAAAATACATAATTGTTTTAAGTTAGTTTCAGTTTTTTAGTTTTTTGGGACTTAACGTTAAGTGTTGACTAAAGTTGTCGACGATAGAAACAACTTAAACTTAAACACTTTTCTTTTGAAATAAACCTGTTCCGGCAGATACCTTCGCAGTTATTACGTTTACGTACACAATCTAAAATTTATGGCAGGATTTTAGTCCAACAAAAGTTAATTTGCATCAATAAATACGAATTCATGAATTTTCGTTGAATTACAAATACGTGGGTAAGTTATGCGTTTATGTTTATGTTTATTTCCAATTGGGTGTCTGAGATAACTAGGAATTATTGGTTAAGTGTTAGGTTCGACGTGCTTTTTTAAACCGGTTTAAACCCTAAATCTTTAAAAGTAACTGTTTTTGTTATTATTGTGTTTAGAAGTGTGATGTATGTATTATAGTGTATTGTATACGTAATTATCGCTTGCCTTAAATATGTCAAAATGGCAGTACTAATTAGAATTTCTTAACTGATAGTGTTTCTGAAAATTCATTATGCATGATGTAAGCATTCATTCGACGCCATCGAGGTAGTATACACCCTTATAACCAAACAGTTAAACATTCCAAAATTGCATTATACACACAGCTTGAAATTGTGGATCGTGTCAATCAATTTAATGATCTGATCCGCGTTCTGCGAAAAAGGTGTTTAAAGCATGTGCCAAATTTGTTGTCCCAGATAAGCTTGTCCAGCAACACAAGCAACTTTTATGGAATATTTCGTTCAAAGAAAGTCCCTTCTAAACTAAAATCCAACCTAAGCGGAATGTGTATTACCTAATTAGCCTATGCGTATTGCACTTTACGAGCATTAATAAATTAAGCCCCGTTTTACAATAGCACAGTTCAAATGCATAAAATTGGCGTGACAAAACAGTTTATTACGTTCAGTATTTGAAGCGAAATGGCTTTATTTAGATTATTATCCACACGCTTTTAAAAGCGTGGGGATATTTTATTGATCTCCGCTTTCTGTCCGTCTGTCCTGGCCACTAATTCCTCCTACACTTTTAGCACTAGAACCTTGAAACGTACACACATGGTAGCTATGAGCATATGTGCGACGGTGACGGTGACGGAATTTTGATCTGACCCCTGGGTCAAAAGTTATGTGTAAAAAAATGGGTAAAATGGGTAAAAAAACATCAAACTTCCAAATAGTGCACCGTCGCACATATGCTCATAGCTACCATGTGTGTAACTTTCAAGGTTCTAGTGCTAATAGTGTAGAAGGCGAAAGTGGAGAATGGGGGTTGGGATGGGGCCGGGTCAGAGATTTTCACTCATTGTGTTAGGTCATTTTACATTAACTTCTTCATTTCTACACCGATTTACTTCAAATTGATACTGTAAATTTTCTATGACAATACGGTCAGTCTCAACTATGCTTGGCCACATTAACAACCCTGGGGCGCCCCGCTCACATAAACTACGCCCACCCAAAATTTAGTTTTAACAAAACTTCTTCATTTATTCACTAATTGACTTCAAATTAATACTGAACATCTCTTATAACAACACGGTCTATCTCGACCATCCATGTCCACATTACACACCCCAGGACCCCACCACCATAAGCCTTGCCCACCCAAAATTGCCTTTTAATAGAGCATCTATGCGGCGTGGGGATACGCGTCGGCCTCTGTAGTTTGTTATAATTCGATTGAAGTAAGCAACGTTTGTTTTCTGGTAATATTAAAAGGAAATCAATTTATTTTGATTAAATAAACAATTTATTGCTAACATAAAAAGTTGAATTTAAAATAGTATATACTCGGTTTAAATAAGACAGGTGCTTCTAATTGAAAGCTCTGGTGCGTATCTTAAAGTTCATTAGGCCGCGTGGTTTAAATAATGCATTAATTATTTTTGAGTTCGTTAGTTGGATCGTTCAGGTGAATTGTTCAATCAAGTTGAAATGGTTCTAATCGTTTACTGAATGATTTGTAAATAATGCAATATTAAGTCAACAGTTATTACACAAATATGACACTAAATGATAATGTTAAAGAACATTACATGACATAATGTTCTTATGAGGCTTAATGTTTGTGCGTAAATTGTCGTCCAAGATAAGCCTGTGCAGTCCACAGTCCTGTGCAAGGACTATCAATTTAAACTTTTTTAAAATCAATTCACGGAAAAACATGTGTTTTCATCAAACAAAATGAAACAATGAAAAATGCAGGCCTCACATACGGTGAACAGTCGGTGGATTGTATTTCAATGTCGGCGATTATGTAGTTCGCATACAATTAACATGTATCTACCAGTTGCTTTTACGGACTTTTTACATAAAGCTGGCTTCTATTTCCTCCCACGAAGACCACCGCAATTTAAATTATTGATGGTAAACTGGCTGACAAAGTAGTTTTATTTTGACAGATGGCATTGACAAGTTTATTCGCGTGATTGTATTCCAATAAGCGTTTCGTCTTCAATTCGAATGCTCAATACGAATCCTACCAACCGTTGGTTGAAAACAAATAACATCGCTTTGAATGAAACACACAGGCATCTTTAAACGTTCTGCTTACATGTGGAGTGAAAATATATACGCATATTCTATATTTTAAAATATCATTCAATATAGCATGCGGCTGTTTGATGACTCCCAAGGGCATATTTGTCATCGTTGTCTCGCGCAGTCACTTGATTCACGTTATTTAATTTCAATGACAGGTAGTGTTTAACATGATATATCATGTGACTTTCTGATTGTGCTTGTTATTACACTACTGTCACTTTACTTTTAATTGTTATGTATTATGTGGTTTCTCTGTGGAATGCCCCAGTTAATTGAAAAAGCTTGAATAGCGCCACAAAGAGAACAATCTAACACAAAAAGGCAAATGTCATACTTTTTGTATTGGCGAGAATATTCGTCGGATTGGCGTTTTTCCGGTTCGAAGCCACAAATAAGTCAACACGAAGTAACATCACGCGTCTTTATTTGTATACGTTATGTCGCATTTATTGTGTTTCTGGCGTGTTGTCGTAATCGAGTTTTTTTAAACACCCATCCCTCATATCACTCCTTTTTTATATTGCATTAATCAGCCACCATATACATTCAACTTTTACACAAATAACATGTTCGAAATGAACAGCATTACCTGAGGTTTGCAATGCTTATTGTCTTGGATTCGCGATCGTATCGATCCAGTTGAAGTGTTCATTTAAGAATGCAGAATCGTTTCAATTTGCTCATATCCTTGACCACACATGTCCATGCATGCACAAACATATTATAAAACATCTCCACCGACATCGAACATCGACACAAAATTAGGGCATCGGAAGGCTACACTTTTTGTTTAATTAACTTCGTTTACTATTCCATACTTTCATAAGATTATGCAATGACATGCATCCATCTTTCCGACCTCTATGTAACATTCTTAGTTTAGTTTTTTCTAACATTTAAATATAGTTTATCGACTATGATTGAATGTCAACATCATACACATCATCATCATTCCTTGACCGGTGTGGCCATTGTAGGAGTGCAATGAGGAACGACGACAAAGAGGCGGTTGTCCATCCAGCTTTTCTTCTGGACATCCCTCTGGCGTGAACTGGAGCACAGTTTTGCACATGTGGTCGTGCCTTGTGACGTGTCCAAACGAAGCAAGCTTTCGTCTGTAAATAGAAAAAAACACCACGTTCTGTTTATATGATACCAATTAATCAAAATGTAGCATTATATAGCTTTCCGGACCATTAATATTAGATTTGTCATGTTCAACCCAGCTTCACTTATGCGAACTGCATTGATAGTGTTCTACTGGGATTAACATGTAAAGTTTGATTCATACAAAGCAAGCAGCGCGACTTGAAGCTAATGACTAAATTTAACAAATGAAGAATCGGCTGTCATGTGACGCTTATGTATTATTTATTAGTGAAAAGGGTGAAAGAAATAGCGGTCTTGTGGTTTTTGACGATGCTGCTTTAGCAGCTCGTCTAAGTTATCATACCATGAACAAAACAATCACAATGGCGAACTACCTAAGAGTCCGACTGAGTTAGCGCAATTTTCTCAATCGGCATACCTCGCTAAGTATCATTGTAATATGGGAAACCACAACAACAATTGGCAAATGCCGAAGAAAAGGTTTATTAAAATATGTAACAAATTGACAAATACCTATTCTTATTTTATTTGATTTCTATGATACATCAGAATACAAAATATAACCAGATTGCCATATATGTCATATGTTCTGAGCCTTGTTTTGAGAAAACTGGGCATAATGATTGTGCGTAAAGTGTCGTCCCGGATTAGCCTGTGCAGTTCGCACAGGCTGACTGCAAAGGCTATTTTTTTTTAAATAAAACATGAGGGTTTGGCATAATTGTGCGTAAAATGTCGTCCCGGATTAGATTGTGCGGTCCGCACAGGCTGACTGCTCAGGCTATTTTTTTTTCGACGCCGAGCATACACCTGGGATTCATCGTACGCCCGCATGCTATATTGAATATTATTAAATGTATATGCCTATGTGTATTCTCTACTCACGTTAGCAGAAAGTTTAAAGATGACTTTGTGACTTAAAGATTAGAAATGAAACTGTTTCCATGGATACCTTAAAAATGTGTAAGAACCTTTAGATGGAGCTAAGGATAATGATGATGATAATGTTGATGATAGTGACAATAATGATGATTATTTCTATTTAAAAAATGACAAGAAGAAGCAGAAGAAGAAGAAGAAAAAGAAGAAGCGGATGATGATGATGACGGTAATGGCGATGATGATGATAATGGTGATGATTGTTACGGTGATAAAGAGTTAACTGATCTAGTCGATGAAGATTTCAAACTCCTATCCAAAATCTGAAAAGTCATAGAGAGAGCATGTAAAAAGAATCCCTAAACGCCTTTTTTATGGATTGAAATCACTTCATTACAATTAATTTAGCTCTTCTGAGCACAATGTGTCCGTTGTGAACAATTGAGATACCGTTATGTCAGTCGACCATTAGTGCGTGGTTGCGTTCGTACGTGGGTCCGTGTGTCCATCAACATTTACTTCAAACTACATATCCTCCTGAAGCATTGGATGGTTATGCATGAATTTTGTTTTCAAAAAGTTCCGATTTGTTGGTGAATAAGTTCAGAAGACAATGAAAATAACAAAAATCATCTGACAATGCTATATATATTTTTTAAATTTGGAAGCATCGTATGTCGTCTTATACAAAGTTTTTTCAATCATCTGGCTTGAGTGAAAGTTGGTCTTCACTGCTGGTAACTTTTGTTTATATATATATATACTGCGAAAACCTTAAACAATCGTCTCCTCTTAAACCGCAATCGTCAGTGAATTCAGTTTGTGTTATGTAACATTGTATAGTGGTCCGCTACACAGTTCAGTTTGTGCAAATCATGCCCATGTGTTTGAAATTCGCCCCGCCCTTGGTATAACTTGCTTTCTTTATATGTTCACATGATTATAGTGAAAACTTCTCATCTGAAACAACAAGCCTCACAGGTTTAGTATTTGCTATATAACATTGTGTGGTGGACCACTATGAAATGCTTACCACTGGATGTCAAAAGTCGCGAGTATTGTACCACTGAGCCACAGTTTCTCAGTTTATCTTTAAATGATCACCAGAGTCATCTTGTTTTAATAATTATTGACTTTAGAGTTAATATCATAAATTTCATGTTGGCTTACCTAGTAACTTTTACAGTCTACTGAGTTGTAAATTTGTTGACGTTGGGACAAACACTATATTAGAATCACGTCTTAAAAAAGCTGTTTTATAAAAAAAAAAAATGTTAACATCATAGCGTGAAATATAGAGGCATACTGATGTCGAAAGTCTCCAAATGGACTTTCGAACTCGCCTAAACTTTGATTATGTCTTAATGTAAGATACCAGTTAATGAAATTATCATTAGAAAACGGGTACTTGAAATAAATTGTGAGTGATCTTTTTTTATTTCAGATTGTGCATGTCTGGTTTTAATTTATATAATAATATATTCCTAAAAAACTGAAACGTCCACTTCAGACAATGGCAGCATTTTTTTGACAAAATACCTTTGCTCATGGAGTCCTCAAATTTCACTTTTACACTAAATCTGTATTTAAACGCATCACAATGTTGCAGACAAAAACATGCTGTAAATAATAACCAAGAAGACATGTCTGCAATTGGTCGATTGCTTTACACCAGACGATGAAGTGAACTATCGGAAGAATACACCATGATTTATTGGTATGTAACCTTAGTAGAGACGGCCTCGGGTTAGAATAGTTGGTAGTTATGCGTGCCTATGTGCGAATGTGTAATATTGTAAAACGCAGTTTTCAAGACGCGACAGGGACTCGTTCTTTACTTTTTGTGTCAGACATTTCATAGCAACACATAAACGTCCTTGCATTGACTCAGAATGGCCTTCCGATTAAAAGTAGTAACTTATATTAGTTTATCTGGTCGAATTGTGTGTAACAATTTCTTTATCCATTTCACCAAAAGGAAGCTCGGATAGGGTTACGAAACATGTGTGAGGTTCGGCTCCGTCTGTATGCAATTTATTATGCAATTTAAATTATTGATGGCAACAAGAATGACAAAGAAGGTTCATTTTGACAGATTGCATTGGCAAGTTTACTCGCGTGGTTGTATTTCAAAGAGCGCTTCGTTTTCCATTCGAATGCTCAATACGAGTTATACCAACCGGCGCTTGAACACAAATAACATCGCTTTGAATGAAACACAAAGTCATCTTTATACATTCTGCTAACGTGAGTAGTGAATACTTTAAAGCATATATATTTTAAAATAGCATTCAATATAACATGCGGACGTTTGATGACCCCCAAGTGTATACTAGGCGTCAATCGTCTCGCGGTGTAACTTGATCCGCGTCATTAATTTCAATGAAATGTAGCAAAACGATAGTTCTTGTGACTTTCTGATTGTGATTGTAATTAAAATATTATCGTTGTACCTTTATTTGTTATGTACTATGTTACAATAAAAAGTACAAAAATATTTCTCTTTGAAAAGTCCCATTTAGTTTAAAATGTTTAAATAGCTCGACTGTTTTTTAAATGCATTCATAGATAACGTCTTGCTGTGCCATGCTTCGTAAGATTCCAACCTTCAAATGTATAAATCGGTCAGGTTCAACCTTGTATTTCCGAAATGTATGAAGACGCCACAAAAAGAACAATACAACACAAAAAGTCATATTTCACACTTGTTGTATCCCTTGAATACTACAAACAGGTTTTAGATCGCCACAAACAATCATGGTCGGTTGTTTTAATGGAAACAATTGATGTATTGTTTACGCCTCGCTTCTAAAATGATACGCACATATGTATCTATGGGTGCATACCAAGATACTCATTAAGTCTATTCTTAATGTACGAGAATGAATTGTTCCCTAATGTGATATATAGTCCACAATAGAAGTTTCACAATATGTTGTCATTTCGTGTAAGAATCGTATTTCTTTGCCATACTATTATTGTCCAAAGGTTGTTTTCCAATAGTCTTTTTTATTATCACTATGTGCTAATTAAATCCCATGGACAAAACCCCCTGGTAGTTTCATTCCTATTAAAAAAAACTTCAAATTAACACACACACTGTATTCCTTGTATTTAAATTACCACATTCTGTTTGCATCATAGGATACGACCTTAATGCTTTATCGGCGCCATAAACATACAATGTATCCAACAGGTTGGCAGCTACGTTTCCGGAATCGGTTTAACGTAAGAAGCGGTGGTAAAACTATTGTCTCTGTGAAGGTCATGGATTAACAATTTTATTTTCAGAAAAAAGGCGCCCAACTGCTGGATAATAATTATGATTGTTCAGTGACGTCGATTTGGAGACAACCGCTGTACATTTAATATAACAGTACCTAGACAAATAATAAATTAAGATAACAATGCTCATAACCATGACATGAATTATATTGCATGGTTAGCAATGCACAATTACTTTGCGAACGATATGTTATGTTTGGTAACCATTTTTTATCTTTGTTTATTGCATACTTTGACCTGTATTATTGTTTTAAGATTAAGTGCCATTTTGATAGTTCAGTTATAGTTAAGTGACAAACATTTTCTATCGATTAATGAAAGATTAATATAGTAAACATTGAAAAAAATATCGATTAAAATATGTAGACCGATTTCGAATGTATACTATTGATTTAGCTTTGATGTTATTGTTTTCTTTCAAGATGTTAGGCCATTAAACATCACTGAGTGCAAAATAATCATGCATCTTATAAATGTATAGTAATGCATGTACGTAGTATGAACGTTTTTGAGCAATGCAGTCACATTCTATTTTGCTTAGTTGTAGTTGTTTTTTCACCGTGTTCAACATTATTTCAGTCACAGTACGACAGTAACACACTAACACTTTCTGAGTTACATGTTTAACCAATATTATATGTATATAATCGTATTTCATCGAGTCATTAAACTGCGTTGCTGTTTATCAATACAAGCATTCAGGGAGGTGTTATATGGTAGACCCTCTGCTCTTTCAGACTTAGGTAATGGGCGAGTTATGGTTGTTGCATATTGGAGAGTTTATGGCTGTTCCACAGTTCGCATCAAAAGTATGGTGGGAAACACGAAAATACAGCGTGAAAGTAATGCAATTGTCAGAAACATTTTTAAGTATAAGATATTGAAACAAAGCGTCGTTTATATTGTAAGACGCCCGTAACGTCTATGGCGAACGTGTCAATGGACTAAACGTCTGTTACATAGACTTTAAATCTGAATTTAACATGGTCTGGGTCGCTTGGCTGCGGTATAACAACATAAATTAGGAATCATTGAAAAAATCCGTTTGACTTATAACGATTCATTTCGAGGCTTTTCGAGTCGGTTTTTTTGCATAATGACGCTTTTCTATATATATTACTGTTATTCAATTCATTCAATTTATTAACCAATGTATGTCGTATCTCGCGTGACGTATTTTCTGTGACGACAATCACCAGTTTAAGATAGAATCTCTGGAATATTTTGACAAATAATCCAATGTGGTGGTTTATTTAGCCATAAACTATTTTATTTTGAAAGCATCGAACGAAACCAAAGACGTATTTCGGAGTATCTGTTTGTCATGCAAAATTTGATACCTCGATAGGAATAACATAAATTATTCTATTTCGTAAATCGTGTTTTTGGATATAATGGTTCGCATTCGATACATTGTCAAACGTTTCAAAAAATAGTGTGGTTTTAACATAAATTTAGATTAAGGGATGGAAGAACAGAAAATGGAAGTGCATATCGTTGTAATTGTGTTTGTTATAAACATTGGATTAAAGTTGTCATTGTCGTAAGTGTGTCGTTTACTAATTATTTTGTGTATGAAGCCTTAAACGATTTGAAGCTTAAATAGTGTCATTTATCAATATACAGTTCAGTTTCAGTTGCCATATCATTTATTTATCATATTGTGTTTAACAAAAACAGAAAAATATGTATGCCATGCACACCTCTTTTACGTGCACTTTTTAAATTATAATCTGAGAGCAAGGCTCGTTTTATTTCACTCGTTTAAAAGATGTCGCCTATCTTCGACCAGAACACATTTATTCAACCTCTCCAAAGTGCGCTTTCGCCATTTAACATAAATATCAAAATATTTCTACATTTTCGTGGCGTGCTGTTCCTTGCTCAATAAATGGTATGTTATACAGTTATACAGCTTTACGTTTGCCCTTTAAATCCTTGAGATATTTGGTAAAACGTTACAAACACACATTTACACAGGAGATGAAAATAAAGCAGAACAATCAATTTTAACAAGATTGCGCTCAATAGTGGGAATACCAATAAGCCAACACTACTACATATAACACAATTCATAGATTAAAACAGAATACTTTTTCTAGCTCATTTAGTAATAGCCTTCATGTTGTTTTGTTTTTCAAATGATTAGATATTCCATGCTGATCCTCGTTTTATTATGGCAGGTACAGCAGAAATTGGCGGAAACTAAAGCACCAATGAAACAGGTTTTCATAATCCATCAATTAAAGTTCGCATTTGTTTGCACGAAATCCGATCGATGAGCAATTGTTAATGTATTGCACCGAATCTCTAGCGTTGTTTACCGCGTTTTAACTATTCGAAATACACATCAATCAAGTCAACCAGTTCATTCATATTTTCAACTATGTCTTTAAGACAAGCAGGGTTAAAGCAGTGTCTAATATGGAGTGTATTTGATTTAACGGCGTCTGAACTATATTTAAAAATAAAATAATAAATCTTCTCCAAGTTTTAAGTAATATATACTTCTTGTTATGACTTTGTGTAGATGTTATATTATTTATGATAGAAATAAATGTAAGGTATAATGGTATTCATACTGGTAAAGGTTCACTTTGTAGATAATTATGTACATTCCTTACATGTGTAATGGCCGCTGACACACAACCAATACCATTCATTTTAATCAGCAATTTTGAAACTACTATTTGCGTACAGATATTCCGTCTGCACGATACACCAACAAAACAATTGAATACATAATCAGAAATCACAAGTATCAGGTTAATATTGGCTATATATGTTATGAGTTTAATAACTGCAGTCCCGTCGATCTTCCAGAGTATTTCGATGCGTGGGACAAATTTCTAATATCACAAACTTTCGGCGCACACAAGTCTCGACACCTCATCCGAAAAAGATGCATAGTCATCGAGCGAACCACCGATCGATGATGTAAGACATCGTACGCCACAGTGTGGACAATCAGCTGTGCTCCTCATTACGTCACGTTTTAAATGCCTAGGAAGAGTTATCAAACGTTTCTGAACCCTCGTGCCCCGACCAGCACCTTTCCTGGTAGTGTAATTGTATCTTCTATTTTGTGGAGCGACCACAGTGAAAATTCTTCCAGACGCTTCATTTGAGACGGTTTATGCAGCAACACAATACTGTATTTTTGAATGCATCATGAAAAGTGTTGACGACATCTTGTTCAATTATATCAGGAATAAGAGATTGTGGAAGTCAACTTGTCGATCAGAAATATGTGCTTATTGCCATTATTGTAACGGTAAAAATTCTAATGTGGAACAGAACAAAACTACCATCGGAACTGTGTGGAATATAAACAAATTATTTAGTCAAGTAGAACAAAGGAAGTGTATTTGTATCGGTATAAATACGGGCTCCATGACTGCTTATTTGGAAACAGTACGACGTTTTTAGTAATATTCGACTTTATGAAACACACAATCAATAGCTATTGCTTCACGTTGTCTATAAACTGGACATGACGTTCTGTTTGCATACAGAAAATATCTGTACTTGGTGGCGAATTCGTGCCCCATATACTACTGGTACCATTACACGATATTACGTATAACTAACTTTATATGTGTTCTATATAATCCGTTTGACAATACATTATAATTGCAATTCAATATATCCCTATTTCACTTGAAACCGCGTAATTAAAACACAACAGAACAACAGATGAATTGATATAAGGCTGAGGATAAAAAAGCACAGTTAGTCATTATTTCAATTCGAACATATGCTTTGGAATGGGATATATTTAGATCAAACAGGTCTAAATAAATTAATCGATATGTTATGCCGACATGTTTAAGTTTGTTTTTGTTTTGTTTTTAAGTTGGAAGCAATAGATATGTTTGTACGCAAGTCCTAGACATAGCATTTGTGTATGCACCATGAATCTAAAATGCATATACACACTTCAAAACCAAAGGGTTTAAATATGTGTTCCGTCCGACTCTATACAGTTTTAATGGACATGGGGCTGTGATGTTCGCCGAGGAAGGTCTGGTACGATAAATTCAATTGTAAGACAGCTTTAGCCTCAATCCTGAATGCTTGCATTCGAGCAAAGAGATACTAGCCTGCGTATTGCACGCCAAAATGCATCCCATTATAGTGGGTGTGACTGCCAGTTACTTGAAAAGGTATGGAGAATTGTCAAATGTATATAGCAGTCGAGAAACTGGACAAGATGAGAGACAGGCGTTAACGTTAACACGACCACTGGTGTCATAGGCGGAGGAAAAATACAATTGATAGCGCAACGCGTCTGTGAATTCAATTATTTTCAGTCTAAATGTATAATACCAGGTAATCAAAGAAAATCATTATAACATGGGAAACTTGAAAGAAATTCCATTTCAAGTCTGATTTCAATTTATTGATTATTATGTCCCTATTAAAACTGAAACGTCAACTTCGTGATAACTGTCAGACAATGGCATTAAACTTCCGACAAAATTTAATTGCTCATGGAGCCCTCAATTTTAAATTTACACCTAATCTATATTTCAACGCATCAAAATATTGTAGACACATACATGTTGTAGATAATAACAAAGAAGGCATGTCTGCAGTTGTTTGATTGCTTTAAACCAGACGATGAAATGAACTATCGGAGGAATACACCATAATGTATTGGTATGTAACCGTAGTAGAGACGGACGTGGGGTAGAGAATTTTGAAGTAATGCGCACTGGTGGTTAGCGTTTGGCTATAATATTAATTTGTAAAAACATCATTTTGAAAGAAAAATAATCAAATTATAACGAAAAATCAACTTCTCTGAAAATAAATGTTCAATATATATATATGTCCTGGAAATGTAAATATCGTGCAATATGTTTACAAATGCTGAGACAAATTTTATAAAATAACACGTTTCACAACTCGCGTGACCGACTTACATCGGCTAAGAATGACTTTCCTATTAACAGAAGTCACTTAGAATAGTTTATCTATACACATTTCTGTAACTATTTCGTTATCCATATGACCGCCAGTATGCTCGAGTAGAATTAAAAATTATTTGTTAGGTTTGGTTATGGCCGCATATATGTTATCGACATAAGGTCATCACAAACAAAATGCTCAAACATGCTCTAAATTTACACCCGCTTTTAGTTTGATCATGCACATGTTATATCAATGCTATTTAATTGTTTGTTCTTGCACCGCTAACTGTTTGATTTTAATTATTTTTGTTTGCGTCCGTTATAATTATAAATTGGTTAGAAAACATTATCGAAATAAATTCAATAAACAAGTACCCATTTCACTTCAATTCAAACTAAATGTTTTAATTAATTGAGCCAACATTTAACCATCGTCAAATTCTACTGCTGCATCCTTTATTAAATTGTAATAATAGAGAGCTATCAATACGCAATGTCGTTGTGTTTCATGATTGCTTGCCGTGTAGAGTTGTTGAAAAGAACATTTTACTTATGCATGTATAAGATTGTAAAACTAGATTACAAAGGCACGCATAGTGGGTTGGATACCGAGACAAAATTACAGTATGGTTTAAGATCTAATCCTAACATTTTATAAATAAATACAAAGAAACACCACGCGTGTTCTGTTTATATGATAGCAATTAATCAAATGTAGCTTTCCGGACCATTGATACTAGATTTGTCATGTTCTACCCTGCTTCACTGTTGGATTCATACAAAGCACGCATCGCGTCTTTAAGCTAATGAATACATTTAACAAGTGAGGAATCGGCTGTCATGTGACGCTTATGTATTATTTATTAGGCAAAATGGTGAATGTAATAGCGGTCTTGTGGTTTCTGAATATAGATCTACGATTCAGACCAGTAAGGATTAAATTGCTGAGTTCGCAATTATTCCTCCCAGTATTTCTATTGAGCTGGTTTCTTCCACAAACAATGCCTTGATCGGATTTTAGTAAAACATTCATGCAACACATTATTATATTGAGAATCACCCATTGGAATATAGCCATTCAAGTCAACATGGTCCCGGCAAAACGCCATTATGAAATTATCGAAACAAAACAACATATGACACCGTAAATAATAGCGATGGGTTAAATATAAATGGTATGGTTTCTAAACACGCGCACAGTGCCAACGCCTACGAGTTTATCGGGTAAATACATGAAAATTATGTTCTTACTAAAGTAGAACGTCTTCTATTCAAACATAATCTTTTGGAAATTAAAAAACCCTGTAATGCATAATAACGGGTTTCCTTTTAAAAAACATCGAATTGTTTTTAATTTATTGGGACTTGTTATAAATAAATCTTTTCCGGTAGCTACCTTCGCAGTTATCACACTTACGTTCACAACTTAAACTCATGGCGGGACTCGAGTCCAAAAATTCGTTGAATTGATATCCCCGCCACATACATTTTGTTTATGGATTGAAGCAAATCGGACGGACGGACCGACGGACGGACAACGCCAATTCTAAATCCCTCCGCCTTTGGATAAAACTATTTGCATCAAAGAATACGATTTCATGATATGTCATTGAATCAAAAATATGTGGGTATGTTATGCATAATTGTATGTTAATGTTTATTTCCAATTAGGTTTCTGAGATAACTAGTAAGTATTGGTTTAGTGTGAGGTTTGAATTGCTTTTTTAAGCGGATTAAACCATTAATCTTAAACAAAATAAAAGTTATGATGGTTAGTAGTGTGTTGTATGTATCTTTGCGCAATTTAAAAGTAATTGCCGCATACCTTAAATGCGTGAACATGACATAAGTAGTAAGAATGTCTTAACGGACAATTTTTCTGAGAATTCATTATGCATTATGTAAGAATTCATTTGACGCCATCGAGGTATTATATCCCCCTAGAACCAAACATTTAACATTCCAAAATTGCATCATACACAGATGGAAATTTTGGATCGTTTCTATCAATTTAATGAACCGCGATCTGCGAAACTGGTGCTTAATGCATGTGCCAAATTTGTTGCCACAGATAAGCGTGTGCGTCTACACTGTTCGCTTTTATGGAATATTCCGTTAAAAGTAAGTCCATTGTAAACGAAAATCTAACCAAAGTTGTAACCAGAATAAGCCTATGCGGTGTGCACTTTACGCTCATGGATGGATTAAGCCCCGTTTTCCCACAGCACAATGCATAACATTGGCGTGACACGACTGTTTATTATTTGCAGAATTTGAAACGGAATGGCTTTATTTAGAAGATGTAGGTAGGTCGTTATATATGCGATATAAGTTAGCAACATTTGATTTCTGGTAATATTAAAAGGAAGTCAGTTTGAAAATACTTGAACATATTGCTAAAATAAAACGTTGAAATTAAAATAATATGTACTTGATTGAAATAAGACATGTTCTTCTGATTGAAAGTTCTGGTTCGTACTTAAACTTAATTTCCGTTAAGCCGTGTGGTTTAAATAATGCATTAATGTATTTTAACTGCTTTTGTTGAATCGTTCAGGTGAATCGTTCAATCAAATTAAAATGGTTCTTGGCTCTTACTGAATGTTTGGTAAATACTGCAATATTAAGCCAACAGTGATTACACAAATCAGACACTAAGATGCTTATGCTAATAAACATGATATGACATAATTTGCCTATGAGGCTTAATGCATTTTTTGTAAGTCGTCGTCACAGATTAGCCTGTGCAGTCCACAGTCCTGTGCAATAACTTTTCATGTAAACTACTATTTTTAAAATAAATTGACTAGAAAAAACGTGTGTTTACATCAAACAAAATAAAACAATGAGAAATGCAGGCCTATACGTTGAACGGTCGGTGGATTGTATTTTACGTTCAGCGAAAATGTAGTTCGCATGCAATTTACATGTAACTACCAGTTGCTTTTAAGGTCTTTTTTCGTAAAGCTGGTTTCTATTTCCTCCCGCGAAGACCACCGCAATTTAAATTATTGATGGAAAAAATGGCATTGGTTTTACATTGTTTGTTCTCGGTTATTGTGCGACGACTGTAATAAGCCGTTTGTGCCAAGTACATTGTATTAAATTAAAGTTAATTTGCAATAAATTGTGTTGCAATTGTCA